>VWZK01004366.1:699-21588 GCA_013396935.1 Baryphthengus martii
AGTCTGGAGAAGAGGAGGCTGAGGGGGAGACCTTCTCGCTCTCTACAACTACCTGAAAGGGAATTGGAGCGAGGAGGGGGACAGCCTCTTCTCCCTGGTGGCATGTGACAGGACCAGAGATAATGGATGCAAGCTGTTCCAGGAGAGGTTTAGCCTGGGCATTAGGAAACATTTCTTCACTGAAAGGGTTATTAAACATTGGGATAGTTTGCCCAGGGCAGTGGTAGAGTCACCATCCCTGGAGGTATTTACATGGTGTGTGGACCTGGTGCTTAGGGACATGGTTTAGTGGTGAGCTTGCAGTGTTTGGTCAAAGGTTAGACTAGATGATCTTGATGGTCTCTCCCAACCGAAGACATTCTGTAATTCTGTGAACATTCCCCTCCTTTTACACCACCTGTTCAACAGTATTGTCCACTAAGAAGTAACACACCAGGATCACATCCTGCCCAATACTGAAGGCATTTTTTCCCCTTTGTGGGTTATCAGACTCATTTGCCTCTTGCTTCCTTGTAACAGAAAAAATTTGAATGATCTGTTGCGGTCACAATGGGGAGAAATAAGTATTGGGTTTTTTTTTCCCTTCGTAAAATATTATAGTTCCTAGCAATTACTCCATCTGAAAAAAAATAGACATATACCAGAAAGCATCATCCCTCTTCATGATTTATGTTTGCCACCATACTGCAGTAGCCTTTTCTTTTAGATTAAAAAAAAACATATTAACCTTTTACTTAACAATATGTTGTATAAAATAATTCTACTGAATCACTAGATATAATTAATAAACATTCAAACATACTGATTCACAATGTGAACTGTGAATATTAGTGTGAATATCTTTCAGTTTTACCATAAAATTTAATATTCACTGATCATGAAGGAAAATTAGTTCCATGTAGGCTTGTTATAACAAAACATTCAGTTGTGCTAAATTTGGCCTGGTTTTGCTAAAACCAGTGTCAATTTTACTTTATCTCACTCTGTACAAGTGAAGTGAAGAAAAAGGGAAAGGAGGAGAAGGGAAACAGTGTACTTTGTTGTGTGCAAACAGCTTTATTTTTGAGTGTCAGAAATTGAAAGAATAGACAGGAAACCTTCTGTTACAGGATATTTAAGGGTGCTTTTTCCCATGTATGCCAGGAACCTATAAACCCACAATACCATATTAAAACTTCAGTGCTGCTGATTGCAAAGGTTAATTAATAATTAGCAAATTGTTTCTCTCATGGACTGTTCATCAGTATTTCTCAGCAAAAAAAGTTTTCTTTTTCTTAGTAGCTATTTCTTTGTGAAGGTTTTCTACAATGCTACACATTTCATTGTACTAAATTATTTTATAGGCTTGCAAGTTATTGGTGAATTTGTTTTATGATATTTGAACATCAGCTATCTCATTTGCAGGTTTTAGAAATTACTCTACTGAAACTATCTCTTTAGTAGTGATAATAGGTGTGCGATATGAATTCAGTTCAGACTTACCTTCTGTATGCCAGAGATATCAGAAAGGCTTCAAGGACTTAACATGGTTCATTTTCAATTTAAACTAATTTAAAACAGAAAATTCTGAGTTAAATAACCTAAATTTTTCTCTCCTATGAATGTTACCATTATTTTGAACTCTGAAGTCAGGATTGAAAACAAAAATTCTTAATTACTCATTTTTTTCTTTTCAGATACACATCCTGACATTTTGCTCAGCCTTTATGTAAATTTTAATAATAAACAAAATTTTTCTATAGTAAAATATGAGTAAAGGCCGAAAATACATGTGGTGATTTAAGAGCAGAAAAATTGCTTCTTTAGTTAGAAACTACATATTTGTAAACTAGGATGAGAAAGTTATATAAAACCTTGTAATAAGTCAAATCTCTTCATTAGTTAATAGACATGGCACTGTGTTTCTTAGGCAGAGAGGAAAAACAAATATTAATCGATCTAGGAGGACTTTGAGATGTCACCTAGAATTAGGGTGCATGTCCTCTGTGAAAAAGGCCAGTCTGAGAACTGGTGATGCGACTGCTGTACAGGCATGGCTAAGTCTTCTTCAGTTTGCATTAAACGGTAATTTTGGTGAGAAGACAGAGAATTGCATTTTTCTCTGGAATCTCTGATATATGATTTTACTTTGAGTCTATGGAAGCTTGAGCAAGTGACTATAAATTTTACCTATTGTAATGAAATGTTTTTACCAAAACCATTCTGCTTGCCATCCTACATTAAAAAATAATAATAATAATAAAATATCTAAAATCAGCCCTCAGAAGTGTATGCTTAGAAGATCATTCAAGTGCTAGAGAATGTTCAATCCTTTCCAACTTATCTTTTACGGAGACTTAAGATAGTGGGAGTTCAGAACTAGAAGAGAAATACAAACAATAGCATGAAACCTATGAAAGAGAAACAATTTGTGGTTCAAACTGCAAGGTTAACACTGTAAGGTTATCTCACAGGTAAAAAAGCAAGCAAACATAAATGATCCACATTTTCTAAACAGAACTAGGCAACTGCAGTCTTCCAGATATGCTTTTATGCACATTACCTTCTTCTGGGTCACTGATCGAAGAACAGAGAACCATAAGGAAATAAATAGCATATGTTTGGACTACAGTCTGAGCTCAGCTAACACATTTTTTTTTAAAAACTGCCTGCTGAAACATAAACTCTGCAGTTGGAGAGAGGCTACTCTAGGTTCTTTACTGCTGCAGATCAGAATCCAACTCCAGGAGTATAGATCTATACAGATAGATATAAGAAGAAGAGAAACCTTTGTAGTTACTACTCCATGAGAGTGGAACTCTGTACTCTTGAGTCTAAAGAGACTGAGAAAATTGCAGCAAGAAAGAAACTTCATTTCATCATCTCGAGCAGATGAGAAACTATGAAATCACATACTTTCTGACAGAATGTTCTTTTGCATTTTCTTTTACATCTTCTTTTACAAAAGTAAGTAAACATCATGCTGCCAGCCATGCTATTACTCTTGGATTTCTCTACATTGCCCACCTGGTTCATTAATTTGTATTTCCAATTTCTCAATACTGTCCTAAGCAAGAAAATTAATTATTAGACCAAGTTGTCCATGATACCCTAGAGAGACAACTCTGTAGGCTAAGAATAACTTCAGCCATTAAAATTTGTTCCTCTCTAGAACCTAAATTATCTTTTTAAAACCTACAAATCATGTGGGTTGTACAAAAGTGTAACTTAGCGAAGAGTTACTTAAAAACATGTTGTAAAAAATTGTGCTTTTCTTAAAGAATATATCATGTGCTTATCCTGAGAAAAATGGTAGATGTTGACTAATTTAACAATAAACACTGTATTAAATGAATATCTTATTAGAAGCAGAAAGCATTATAAAAATTACAACACAGCCCAGTTTGTGGATTTTTTTCTGAAGAAATGAGCTAAAAACTCATCTATTTTCAGGATCATGCACTTCCATGGGTTGATGTAAAATGGATAGGGTGCTGAAATACAGTTCTAATATCCTGATAAAACTGTCACATACATTTCACATATTCTGTATATGGTCATCAAATCATTTACTAGTATTTATGGAACTGAACTGTACATCCATTTCTTGCATTCACTTACATGCCAGGTACTCTTCTGCTTGAGGTGTTCCTTCTGTAACAGTTGCAACCTTTAACTTGGAAATCAACCTAAAACCTACAGCAGACAGTTCTGAAAGAGTACATTGCTCAGTTAAACCTCCTTTTAGGACATATATGGTGGTTTTATCTCAATTCCTTAAAAGAAATAGTAAGGGAGAATAACAAACTTGCACTCATAAAGAAAAGGAAAGCTGAATGCAGAAGACTGGCTCTAACAATTACGCATGTACCCATTCAGAAGTGTAAAAGGCTGAAAGCTCACATGATGAAACTCTACATCTTTCACCATATTAATGGCCTGTTCTATAGCAAGAATTAATGACATACATAGGTAACCATGACAGTACCCACTATGGACATTCCTGGTGATTTTAATCTATAGCCCATAATACACAGTGACAAGGGACTGTACAAAATTTAAAAAGAGATCACTTGAGATGCAGATAATGAAACAAGAACATGTACCAGCCTGAACAGTCTTATCAAGAGGCTCTAGAAGCTCAGCTGCTTGGGACATTTATACTCAACTGAGTAGTGGCAAGGGCAGATGTTGAGGAGTGGCAGTGCCCTCCAAAGAACAATTAACACTAGCAAACTTAGCTGAGAAGTCTTCACAGTGCTTGAGTCAGTAGAAGGAAAAATCTATTGCAAAAGTTGAGCCCCACATTTATGTATATGAACAGAATGAAAATAGTCTCATTCCATGATCTTGTAACTGTTTTTGAAAGTAGAGGCTTATACTGCAGACAGTAGGAGCTTCACATAAAAAAAAAAAATCTGCTGTTAGTAAACCACTCATGGCATGACCGCATCTCTATATTAGACTATATTGACATTGATGAGTCAACCCTACGATTAAATACAAGAGTGGAAAGAAGAATGCCTAAATCTTCCTTGATTACAAGCTTCAGTACTGCTGTTTGCTTTAATTTAAATATTTTGCATTTAGCATCCTCATCAATTTGCAAAAATGTTAAGGAAAATATTTTTTAAGAAGACTGAATTGACTTTCTAAAGTGTGACATGTCATCATGGGGCATCATCCCATGAGTTAACATAGTCCATGCACTCAGAGCATGTTTGAATACATGCAGTAAGACAGATCAACAAAATACATATGACATGAGGTTTGTAATAACACATTGACATTTCTCCCATTGGGATATAACAACAGAAATAAGAAATTCTTCAGCTGAAATTCAATCTTGACATTGCTTTCCTTTCACAGTTCTGCAGATAACTTCTAGAATGACAAGTGTAATTTAATATATGAGTGCTTTACAAGCACTACAATTTCCAATAGCCTGACACACAAAAACTAGTCCTATAAGGAGACTGGAAGTCTTTGCGTTAATAAAAGGTATCATTAATAATTTTAAAAGGTAAAAATTATACAAATATAGTATCCTAGGGACATGTGATTTTTGCTTTTCAGCCTTTACAAGTATATATGTGACCTATATAACAGAAGTAAAAAAAAACCATATTTTTCACAATATTCCAGCACCTTTTTGTTTCATATATCTGCTTTTCCATAAGGCAGCAGTTTCCTCTCCTTCCAATTTTTGGAGTGATAATAAAACATCAGATTATCAAGGTTTATTTTGTTAAATAGATCGTTGATGTAGATGAGAATATGAGATGAAAAAGAAGTGGAAACTTAGACAAAAACAAAAGCCAGATTATCAAATAACTTCCAACAAATTTTCTATGTATCAAAATCCATTTCTGTAATTTAAAAAAATAAACAAATTGCATTCTTCCTGCTCATCACTAAACATCTTTTGATAGAAAGTCCAAGTAAAGAGAGATGTTTAATATACTTAGCAGCAAAGCTGTATTTTGATGCATCTTTAACATGTTTTTATAAGAATTTCTAATCAACAGTCATGCTAAAGCTTTTTACATATACATATACCTACACATATATATATGTACATATACATATAATTGGGCTTGAGAAGCCATGGGATGACACACCACGGTTAGAGGGACAGCATGTTAGTGAGAGCACTTGAATTCTTGCAGAGATGAGCCAGGGGGCTCCTGAGGTAACAGGAGTTAATAGGGGAACACTGGTGAAATATCTCAAAGGAATTAAGAAGAGTTCCTCTAAAAACGTGACACAGCTGACAGCCCAGTTGAAGTGCCTCTGCACCAATGAATGCAGCATAGGCCACTGACAGGAGGAGCTGGAAGCCACTGTGCTGCTAGAAAGCTACGGTCTGGTTGCCACTACTGAAACATGGTGGCATGAATCCCATGACTGGAGAGCAGCTATCAAGGGCTACAGGATGTTCAGAAGGGACAGGTAAGGAAGGAGGGGCAGAGGGGTCGCCCCCTGTATCAAGAAATGGATAATAGCCATGAGCAGGCTGAAAGCTTATGGGTAAGAATTAGGGATCAAGACAACACAGGAAACCTTGTGGTTGGTGTTGACTACAGGCTCCCCAATCAGCAGGAACTTGCTGAGGAAGCACTCTTACTCCAACTACAGGAGTTACAACCTCAAATCACTCACCAAAAGATAAGCAGGCAGAATTACATTTAATTTCCAAAAGCCTAGGGTGTCAGTGACCAAAGTATAAGTGCAACTTTCCATCCAGATTTGAATCAGAGTTCTTCAACATCAATGTACAGCTTTCATCTGACTCAAGTTTACAATTCCACAAATGGATCTGGCAATAAAACTCCATCACAGATGGAGAGAAATTGAGAAAAATACCCAAAATAGTCAAGTGAACCACAGCAGTAACTACTGAGAAAGAGAGAACATTCTTGAAACAAGAATTTGAGAAGAAAACAGTCAAGGAGAAGAGATTGAGCAGATACCCTGGTAACTGGCTGTGAAGAGGTTAGTTGTGGCATTTGACAATGATAGCTTCCACTGATGTGCTAGGGTAAAATCTGAATTTGAGAGCAGGAGTGCAGAGAAATTGCAAGAAGGCTGACTAAAATTTCAACCAGAGGCAATGCTTGGAGAAAAAGGCAGCATCTACAATTGGGAAGTGTGGAAGAACAAGTACACACCTGCTAAAATAGTGGCAGAAAACATGGAGTTAAAGATCTGGGAAGGAGTAAAGAGAGACTGTGGAATCCTTGAGGATGAAGCAGGCAAAATGGCCAAAAGACAGGTGATAAAGCCATTATGGCTGTTAGGAAGATGAAAACTGCAGTCAAGTTACTTCAACTCGGAAGAAGTTAATTCATAGAATCATATAATGATTCTCATTTCTAAGTTCTCATGTGAGACATAGGATGGTAAATGCATGTGGGTGAGACAGCTTGGTTAAAATAGCTCTAAGAAATACTAAGCAGCAGTTACTGGCCTAAATTTCTAGAAGAGGTAGGACGATAGTGCTGTTCAGTCAGTGAGAGCATGAATGGAGAAAGTCTTCCTGGTAGCAACAACACTTCTCAAGGCTACAGAAAAGCAGTAAGCATGATGCTGCAACAGGCAAGAGGGCTGAGCTTAGAGATAAAAGCATGTATCAAGAACCATAGGGAGTATTTATGACTAAATCATCAGAGAAAAGGAAGGAAAGCAGTAGAAGTGTTGGGCTCGATAAATCACAGGAGTGAATGGTGAGAGGAGGGAAGAGAATAAAGAGAAAATGGCAAGAAAGGAGCCAAGGCAAGGTAGAATACAACCAAGAGGATTACTTAGGATCACATACTAAAAAGTTAAAGTGATGTTTAGTAAAATAAGTAAACCATTTAATGCAAGAGCAGGGACTCAGGAATGCTGGTGCAGCTGGCTAGCAGGAAGGCATCCTAATGGACAACTTTTACAAATATCAGACAAAAAAATATGAAGGAAAGGTGAAAGATGAGGAAAACTATCATCTAGGAAACAGTTTTCTTAGGGGACTTAAAGTAATTCATCATCATTAAGAACCATATGCAGAATTATTTAAGCAAATGTGGCATGGAAAATACTCTGAGTGTTCACTTACACTACATCTCCAATAAGATGACTTATTCCTCCATGAGATTAGCTCAGGTAACACAACACTTGTACTTTAGATGTATACATTACTGAAAGACTGGAGACTAAGAATGGACACACCACCTCAGTAACAAAGACATTCACCAAAGTTACTGTGGGAAAACACCAGAAGATTGGTGAGGAGGATTGCAAACGCGCTCAAGTGACTTGCAGCTGAGGTGTCAAAAAACATTTCATACTAATTGTTGCTCAGCTTTGTGTACTTGACAAGTAGAACATCTGTGTTTAGATAACGTTCATCTGTCAAGGATTCAGAGGCACCTTATCGAACATACTTTATATTCTTACTCTGCCGTGGGAAAGATCTAAGCACAGTGGAAAACTAATCTGCAAGAATCCTTGATACACATGAGAAAGCAGCAGTTTCAAAAGCTTTTTTGCAAGGACTAAGCTCTATGGTGCCCATATCCCCACCTGCATGCCTCCTCCTGGGTGCTGCTGCAGAGATCCTCCAGTTCACAAGGTAACGAGAATAAATTTACTCTTTGCCGTTCAGCCACGGTTTTCTGGCTGTCCCTGTTTCCTGCCTGTTTTGGCTTCCACAGTTATGAAAAGGGTAACTGGTTTGAGAGCTGAGAAGGATGAGTATTTCAAGAGCCAAGCAATAAGACCATAGAACTAAAACCCACGTGCATGAAAAGTTATTTTGAAATGGTGTGCTGAAAGTGGGTGTAGATGTCCACTGTGAAAACAGTGGTAAACAAATATTGTAACTACAACCAGAGTTTTGGACAGATAAATCATAAACAACGCAAAAGATAGTTATATCCAGTAGGTTTGTGGTGTCATCTAGTGCTCACTGAAATCACAGCATCACTAATCATTAACATTCTGAAAAAAAGAAAAAAAAAATCTTCTGTTTCTTTCTTTTATGCTAAAGAGATAGAGGACAAATACTAGGTGAAGTAAGAAGTCTAGGGCTTTGACATGCACCTCAGAAAACCATGGAGCTGGCTTAAACCACATGCTGGGAGACTGTGCCACCAGCAACCTTGGAAGCTCTGTCTATACTTCTCACTTTTAAAATCAAATAGTGAAAATGCAAGCTTTGCAATACAAACAATGGAAGCAGATGTACAAAGGTCACAATAAATCTCTAGAAAAAATACTAAAGACTAAATGTTTTCAGAAAAAGGAAGCTGAATAAAAAAATCTCATTTTAAGTTGGAATAAATAATAAAACTGTATGCTCAAAATAATATGACACAACTTACTCCCTTTGAAATTTCACACAGCTCTACAAAAGCCCTCCCTACATCCATAAAATATTTTTCTTTCAGATTACAAAGTATCACGTGTATGTTAAATATTTTTTTTTAAATGAACAGAACTAATACAACATAAAATAATTTTAAAGACAGCTTTCCCTGATATTTTACTTTCCATGCTGAATCTACTTCAAATATATCAGATTTATTTCCACTTTACAGTATTTATACACAACCTATGGAAAAGACATGCTGATACTTAACAACATGTCAATTTTATGCAATCTACTGTAACCTATAATAATCTTTTATTGGACTTTCAATATGCAAAAGTGAAAAACAAAATTGTTCAGATAACATGCACACATTTTTCCTTTCTCCACATTTTTAATAAATGGTATTATTACTGGAATTGAGTATCCTCTTATGAGAAACATACTGCAGTTACACAGTGGACAAAGGAATTATGCCAAAAATGCACTTATTAAATAATACATGGTATGGAACAAAATTTTAGTCACTAAATAGAAATAAACCCACAATATGTATATTAAGTTATAGAAATTAAAAATTCTGCAAGATGAATTCTCAGTGTGCTTCCTGGCAGTCATATCAGAACTGCCTATCACAGGGGCCACTGTAAGGTACCTGCCATTATCATTTCATTTTTGCATTTACTCATGTAACGTCCCAGGGAGAATCTTCTTCTCTACTTACTGTTGAATAAAGTTTTTTGGCAGCCTCCCTTCAGATAAAGAATGTATCAAATCCTTTTTATAAATAAGAGTATGCTTAATATTCAGCGCATTTCATACATCTTGAATTGTCAGCAGATGTTGATGCTGATGAGTAGTTCTACAAGAGAAAAAATAAGTTCTTCCCTTTTTGCCCATGATAACACCTGGAAAGAGGACATGGATGAATGCACAGGTACAGCATTACCAGCGATGCTGTGCTGCTGCAGGCTAAGGAAGGTGCTGGCACGCTCCCCACCTCCTCTGAACACCAGCACAGCCACCCCAGGTCCCACAGAGCCTTTGAGAATGATGTTGACAAGTGATGATGTTTGCATCCATCATTATATAAAGAATATTTTTTAAATCAACATTTTTCCAGGTGAAACCAAATGCACTGAGGCTTGTCAAACTTTGGGTGGATTTCAGTCAGCCCTGCCACACAGATCAAACCCAGAGTTCCCTGCCACCCTCAGTGATTTCCCCTCTACCACAGCTTCATCCGAGCCTCAAAAATTACTTTGAAATTTTGTTTCAAAACAAACGAAAAATAAGGCTACAAGTGTGTTCTAATAGGATAATATTCTGATGGTTGTATGTTTATTTTTTTTTAATTTTTTTTTAATTTCCCCTTGCAGAGAAACCTGAACAACAAAACAACTACACCAGTCCAAACCTCTTATCCATAGAACTGTAGTATATAAACTTAACTTTAAAAAACTCAAAATGTGTAACTCTCTTCCAATATATACGACTGAGTTTCTCAGTTATTTTCCATGCCACAAAACTGAGAAAATTGAGAGAACGGAGCGGACACCAAGGCATGGGTTTGCTCTGCATTGAAGTTTTTATTAAAAATAATTTTTCATGAAGAACAATTGACTATTAAAGGAACATTCTGAGAAAATATGTTGATTGTTGTGGTTCACAACAATGGAGAACACAAACAAATTCAAGGGAGTAAATCCTACTTTAACTCTGGATGCGTACATTTGATAGATTCAGCAGGCTTGCATAAATAACATAGTGACTTAAATGTGCATCTTTTAAACATGGCTAAGATGCAACAATCTGAGACTCAAAAATGGCTTACACCACTTAATCTAACTCCTCATATTACACTGTTTTTAAGCTTCTTATGTGAAGGGAAAGGCTGGTAGGCCAGCTTGAACTACGTAAAAAAAATCCTAGCAAAACCACTCCTACCTCCGAAAAAACAATCTCCCAGACTGTACATTTATATACCATAAGTTATGATCACAAAAAAACACATCTTAATTTTTTCATTTCCCCATTTACTGATGCTCTGCAACATTTAAAACTGTTCAAATCTCTGAAACACAGGAGATCAGAGTAACGACATTGAAAAAGGAAAGAGTTGTTTGGGCTTTTTATCTTGGAAGTGCACAAACTGTGAAGTTTTGTTTACAAGCACTGCAGGAGCAAGTGGTGTTCACAAACCAACCTTGACTGTAAAGTACATGTACTTCCTGTGAATTCCCAATTCATTGGGAACTGGGGGACAAAACCAGCTCTGCTTGGAAATAAATCTTGCTTCTGTGGAGGTAGGAGCTTGGGCTCCCATCTCTTACTTAAGGTCCAACAGTCCTTGTAAACTAGGCATAACAGCAGAGCTGTGATTTAAGACCCAAGAGCTCCACATTTTTGACAAACAAGATACATCACTAACCTACTTGCAAAGATTTGTCAAGCATCAGCTTCTCATCAAACCTCTTCCATTTGAAACACTTACAAGAAGTTGGTACGATGGACAACACAGGATAGTCTCTTCAGGGATATAATGCCTTTATACATAATACTCCTACTCATAATTTTTAATGTATGTAATGAGCCACAAGTCCTGCACACTATTCTTTTCTTCATGTAGTGAATCAGGAGATCAAGTAGGGTGAATATTTTCAAAGCTGGCTTTTTCAAGTTATATCTATATTGCTATGATGCATGAACTTAAAAAGTACAACGGCACACCTTTGCCATCACCAACTGGGATGAGAATTGTGCAATGAGGCTGCAAATTAATAGAAATTTACATAATTAAATACTTGAAAGCTGAAATGCTATACCATGATTTAAATGAAGGTAAAATAAATGGCTATGCAATGATTAAATTGGCTTGTATTTTAAAACTTGAAAATAATAGAAAACTCAATTTGAATAGTTGTACCTCATCAGGAACATTTGCTAAAAGAAAATAATTTTGCAAATGTGTTTTCTGTAATGAAACAAAATTTTAGCCATTTCAAAAACTCAGCAGAGAAGCTGTAGCTGCCCATATTACCTAGAAAAAAAATGTAAGCTAGAGAATAAAAGAGACTTTACTACATCCCCCTAGGAAATGAACTTGCAACCTGATGGTCATAAGGGAGACATGTCAGTTAATTAAATAGAACAACTGGCAAATACATGGCTTAATTTGTGGCATTATACAAATCCTCACTCTGAAAGCCAATTTGCTTTGTAAGCTATCATGTGGAAGATAAGGCAATCATTTTGTGGCTGTTATATAAACAGGCATTATATTCTAAACCAGAGCATCTGCTAATCAGTTATATAGTCTAGCAATATAAGGTTTCTCTCCAATAAAATTCTTCTAAAAGAGGAAAGGAGAAGGGGAAGGGAAAGGGAAAGGGAAGGGGAAAGAAGTAAGGAAAACTTACAAGCACAAGCTTTACCATAGAAGAGATCGGATCCTGTATACTCTTAGTATAGATTTCCATTTTGTTAGAATTACAAAATTTGTTAGAATTACAAATTACTCAACTGTAGTACCACAAGCTTATTCTGTTACAGTAGCAGGTCTTTGGTAAGCAACTAAGTCATTATGTTTGTTTACATCACATAGAACTAATGGATATAGCAGCAGTAACATCAACCATGATGAGCCTGTAAGAGCAAATAATTAATTTCTCTTTCATTTATAGAAAACAATAATGCCTTTAACAATCAAAAATGTTGCTAAGAACTTTGGTAATTAGGCAGAAAGCTTTTAAAGTCTATTTGAACAAAAAAAGCAAGACTACTTTTTGATTTGATAACATCCATTTTCTTGTACGCTTCTTCTGTGATATATTTCTTACAACGGAATCAAGCACTTCTCCCAACATTTTCCATTTCTTATCATATATTTTTCTTATCTTTTTGCTTGTTTTTTTGTTTGTTTGGAGTTTTTTGGTGGTTTTTTTTGTTTGTTTTTTATTTTGTTTTTTACAAATGAGCGATATATGAACAGACTTAGAAATACCATGGACCAATAATGTAAATCAATACTTTCAGATTTTAATGCAATTGGAAATTCCTAGAGATTTCTGCAGGACTCATCTTGCATATACTACTCACTATCTTGGTTTTGACCAACTATCACCAGAGCTAGACAGATGACAGTTAGTCGTTGAGTTAAAAGCCACTGTAGGAGACTGTTGTCTTCTGTATGTTGGAAACACAACAGAGAAGAAAAATTACCAGCAGAGAACAACCCTCTGTTTGCTAATGTATTTACTCACATATTTACAAAAAATCTTGTGTGTTCATTTAGCACAGGCATAGTCTTTTTTCAGAATCACAGAATGCCAGGGGTTGGAAGCAACCTCGAAAGATCATCGAGTCCAACCACCCTGCTACAACAGAATCACCTAGACTAGGTCACACAGGAATGTGTCCAGGTGGGTTTTGAATGTCTCCAGAGAAGGAGACCCCACAACCTCTCTGGGCAGCATGTTCCAGTGCTCTGTCACCCTCATGGTGAAAAAGTGTTTCCTTGTGTTTCAACAGAACCTCCTATGCTTGAGTTTGCACCCACTGCCCCTTGTCCTATCATTAGACATCCTTGAGGAGAACCTATCCTCCAGGAGGATGGAGCTAGTGGATGGAGTGTCTAATCAAGAGATGAAGAATGTAAGGATTTTGAATAGCTGTATATTTCATGAATATCTAAAAGGACAGGATGAGTGTATATTTTCTATCACTTTCTATAGGAGTCTTCTGTTTGGAATCCTTCTTGTAAAAAGCACAGTCTTAAAAAGTAGATATTCTTCTGCATTTGGGAGCCATGGTACTGCAGAAAAAGGCAAGACAATGTATCATTATGTTTAGATGCAGAACCTTGACAAATCCTCCTACTTGTATAATTACAAAGATCCAGCCTCTATTTTCATGGGCCTTTATTATCACTTTCTAGTTTTTAGGGGCATGGAAAGGAAACACACCCCCTAACTCAGCAGCCCAAATGTTATCCATTCCTGCTTTCTGCTTCTTGGTATGTGAACAGATGCCATTTCCTGCTGAAGCTGTTTCTGCAGAAAAGGGAAACACTGAAAGCACTGCAGTCAGTGAAAGGAAATAAAGCAGGGCTGGCCAAAATCAGAACTTAAGAAAGGAGCTTAAATCCCCATTTGTGTTCTGAAGACTGTGTTAGTCTTCTCCATAAAATAGGTAAGTAATCTTCAGGACTGTGAAACTTCTCACATTTCTTTGGACAAGTCTGAATCTTTCCATCCCTCACTCTGACAGCCAGACAGGATGATGGGTAAGGACCTGGCCTCATGTAAGGCACTACAAATATGTCTCAATATTGCTGGTGTAAGGAATACAGATATGCCTCAAAATTTTTGGAAAAACAGTTTAATCACAGAGATATGTCCCAGCATTTTTGGAAGAACAGTTTAACCACTGAAACGTCATCATCAAGGCAACCAAGGAATATGTACCCGTCAGGAACATATAGGCATCCTGTTGTCTTGGAGCATATAGCCCAAGTCCTCTGCACATGTGCCCAGGCCCAGGGTCGACTGAAGCATATGAGGGGCTCAGACCTTCTGTGATCTTTGGGGAACCTCTAGTGACAGTACTGGGTATGCGCCCCACTGCCGAGTGGGAGGCATCAGTATGTAAAAGCAGTTCTGAGAACTTACTGACTATGCAACAGGACANGGAAATAGGAATATACAAAACAAAGACACAGATTCTGGTGCAAGTTCTGAATAAAGGAGAAGTGGTAGATGGTTGCAGCTGTAATGACTTCATGGTACACGTTGGTTTATATTTTTTGTAGACTCTGATGCAGAGTACAAGCCTGAGGAACGTATGGGCATCCAAAAAGTTTGAGGCCCTAAAGAAACTTCACTCTGAGAAACTGAGGTGCCCACAGAGATAAGTCATGCACAGAATTAGGCAGCAATGGACAAGACATTTAAGAATGGCACTTTTAGACTATGTGGTTGAACTACACAAAATTTTCACTTTACATGAGCCTCTCCTTAGATCTCAGCCAAATCTGTAAGCTTTTTAAGAAAACTTTACTATGAAAGAGATGGCAAAGACAAAGGTAAACCTTCTTTTGGTCTAGATATATGAAAAACATGACCAAAAAAACCCCCACAGCTTTCCTTTTTCTTGTTTTCTTCCTAAATAAATAAATAAATAAAAGTACAGGTAATATGCTTTGGAGGGCACATTAATTCTGTGAGATTTTGCTCTGCAGAAAGCATTCTTCACAGTATACCAACGAAGAACTGCAAACTGCATTTAAGGCCATTACTCTACTTAATTACTTTTTTCTCTGGCATTTCAGAGACTCCATAAAGCTAAGGGCAAAAAATAAGTTTCATTAAAAACGTTATAAAAAGTAAAATTGCACAGGAGGATGCAGCAGACTAAAAGCATATTAAAGAAAGTAAGTCCTTTACCACCAGTTAAAGTTCAGTTAAGGCAATGCTTCTGGCATAGCCTGCGCAAAGGATTCCACATACCAGCTAAAACTGCAGCATATAGGACAGCAGTCGAATCCATTTTCATTTTATATTACGAAACTTGACTCCAGGGGATCAGCTGACTCAATGTCTAGTCCTTTGCTGTGGCATACTTACATCCAGTATAATTTTTTTTTCATGAGGACCAAGTTTCTCCTTAAACGTAGTCAGGGTTTTTTGACTGCATTAACTTAATCAAAAGGCTACTAGAACCACAGGGACAGTGTTACACAATGTAGTTGCTACACACAACATGCTAGAGTCCTGAAACTCACTGTAGGATGTACTCTACAGTCTGCTACATGTGGCTTTCACGGACACCAGAACAAACATGCATTACCTTTTGCTGGTCTTGGGATATAAAGGGTGTTGCAATTGTTACTGGCTACCTGATACAACGGTACTCTTTGAGATGAGGAAGGGTGTCAAAAAGGGAGAGAATAATTCAAAGCAAAAGTGCCATTACAATTAAAGAACACCCAAGAATCAATGGCATGAAAAACAAAAACTTTAATGCAACTGCTAGGTATTTTCCACAATGTCCGGAAATTGATTTTCCTTCCACTTCTCTGTTTCAATCTACTCTTCTGCCTCCACCCATCAAACTCTTACTGACTGAAAATAACATACGAAATCAGCAATTACTCCAGACACGTAATTCAGACTTGAGAAAAAGTTTCTTTTTTTTTTTTTTTCCTTAATCTCCATCACAACACTGAAAGCATTATCGTGCTGTTTCTTATGCAGTCATTTGTATCTCTTTTTAACCTAAAATGAATATGGAACTTTATTTATGCATAGGCTTAGCATGATTGGTTGAAAAGGAAACGAAAAGAGAAGCAAACTAAAAGGCTTGGTTTTATCCTGCCTTCCTCCTGCTGCTGCTATTTACATAGTATCTTAAGTTTCGAATAATTAAAAATCATGGTTCAGCTGCCTCTCCCCATGAGATTAATTTACAAGCAAGTAAAGCCTCTTTGCTTTCTAGCTATTAAGTTTTAAGAAGACACAGAGAAGACTTTTAAAATTTATCTCTCTATATATGCTTTTCATTTGCCTTTTTTATTTTGTTTTAAGAAGAGTAGTAAGAGTTTGGAAAGGTCCCCAATGGCAAGAGGCTACCCAGTATTATTCCAGTTTACATGGAGGCCATGAAGGAAGACCCACAAAACTACAGACCTGTTAGTCCAACCTCAGTTCCTGGAAAAATTACAGAGATCATGCTGGGTACTATCGAACAGCATTTCAAAAACAATAAAGTCATTAGGCACAGTTAACATGAGTTCACAATGGGGATGTTCAACTAATTCATATTCTTCCACATACGCATCTTGTGGATGAAGGGAAGGTGACGGATGTAGGTTTTTCTGGATTTTAGTAGGGCCTTTGATACTGTCCCTCACAATATCCTTCTGGACAAGTTGTCCAGCTGTGAGAGAACCAGGTACATGTGCTGGGTGAACAACTGTAAGAATGGCAGGGGTCAGAGGGTTATAGTGAATGGGGCTACATCTGTCTGGAGCCCTGATGTTCCTCAGGGCTCAATCTTAGGGCTGTTTCTGTTCAATATTTTTATCAATTATTTGGGTGCAGGAATCAAATGCACCATTAGCAAGTTTGCTGATGATAATAAACTGGGAGGTGCTATCTTCTTGAGGGAAAGAGAGACCTTGCAGAAGGATCTAGATAGACTGGAGTTCTAGACAATCTCTAATGGTGTGAAATTTAGCAGGAACAAATGTTGGGTTCCACACGTGGGATGGAGTAATGGTGGACATACATAAACATAAATGGAAGAGAGCATCTAAATGTATGATACTTTTATTTCCTGATGCTCTCAACAATAGTACACTTTTCAGATAATTTTATACTTGAACTTCTTCCTAACACATCTCAAATCCAACAAATAAGTCTCTTTCTATCCATTCACTTTCTTCCCACGCACAAACCATACCATCCAGGGTGTCTCCATTTTTTTGGAAGCCTGAAATTGGTTGTTAGATCAGCAGCATAGACTTCTCCAGCAGAATTTAAAAAAGTGGTACATGACATCTACAGAGAACAACAAATTACTCTTCTACGAAAGATTAACACAAAAGCCATCATCCGGACAGCTGACATCCATACACGTATTTTACAATACTGTTCTTACCACAGTTCAACAACACAGCCAATGGGTGCAAATGCTGCAGAGAAAAGGAGAAAATGTCCTGCTAATGGTCTACCTCAAGATATCATGATGGCTGAGAGCAAGCAAGGAGCGGTGTGCACAGAAGGTTTAGGTCACAGTTATACTACGGCAATAAATATTAATAGAAGCAATAATCAGGCTTGTTGACAATCCGATTAATGGGGGAAAAAAAGCATCTTTAACCACCCTTGTCTTTCTCAACAACAAATACCCAGAGGAAAGTTTATGTATTGGACAGCAATCCTATCTCTACAGCATGTGTCTCCAGAAACACAGAAGTAGAACTGATGCTGAACATGGTTATTATCCTAGAAAAAAATATTCTTCATTAAGTATTGCCTTAATATTTCTATGCTTTACAAGATATTGATGCACTATGCATTTAGTTCAATTTCAGCAGAACATTTTATATAAACATGACTTTTCTGTTTGCTAAGCAATAATTAATAATCAGTGATTCTGGTGAATTGTGTCTAAATGCATTCCCATGAAATTTTACTGTATATACATCACACCGTTCCTACTTAACTGGAATTGCAATTTTAATCTGCACAAACATTCAACGCAAAACAATCCCTTGTGTGTTCCACCTTTTCTATGGTCTTAACAGAGTTTGAATCTGATCATTAAAAATGTTACATGAATAAGTTAGTTAGTATGAGTATTTTTAATGAAATAGTGAAGGAAAATGCAGGGATAAAAATAAAAAAATGCTCACACTATTTCTCCTCAGTGAAATGTACTATTGATTCTAGATTTGTAACTATTTCATATTTATGTAGCACTGTGAAATTGAACACAATCATCTCAACATCTTTATTATACAGTATTTTTACTTTGCCTTTTGTTTTGTCTCAGAAAAAAAAAACCAGCAAAGAGGTACAGAGAGCAAGAAACAATGTCAGTGAAATATAAAAAACTGGCATTTTCAGGTGAGCAAACAATGGTACCACATTCATATTCTACTTGTTTATACAGTAAAATAAAGCAGACAGTAGAAAATAATGTCTTAGTGCTATTTTAAGTTCATAAAATACATGAGATTATCTTACTTCATCCTTAAATAGGGAGGCATTTAAGCATTTTAAGAGAGTATTTTTGCTATAATAAAGTGCTTAAGTGCCGTGAAAGATGAAGGTCATCATGTATACTGCAGCTGGAATGCCTCCATAGAGTCTAATATTTCTGTGTTTGAACTTAACAAATTTTTTGACCTGTACATTAATGGAAGTAAAGAGACCACCAGCCCATACAGAGCCATCAAGAATAAAACAGTATGCTTGAATTTCTAAATTCAAATGCCTCTGAAGTGCCTACACAGTATCTTGTGTCCGTTACTTATTCTTGGATGTGCTTTTCTGCTTTGAAAAGATTAATCTATATTACACGATTAAAAAAAAAGAATAATTAAAAGGATTTCACCCAAAAATTAATTACTGTATATTTGGGTTATATTAATATGTAAGTTAAACTTTTAGAATAATAATAGAGATCCTGTACAGATCCTGTACACTATAATGTAGTGGAATGAAGAAAATAATATTGACTAAGAGATCAAGCATTCAGGAGGAAATGTGGGTTTCTGGTTATGGCAATAGACTGAGACTTAGAAAATCCAAACTAAATTCACTGTTCTCTTTTAATCCTTTCTTACAGTATTATGCAATGCATTCATTTATCTTCTCTATTTGCTTCAATGTCTCGTCTTTCCTTCAAGGTGTTTAGACTTTTCATTGCTAGAAAAATTGGCAATGGAGACAAATTATTTGACTGTGTGACTTCCATATGGCAGAACGGGAAATTAGAAAATCCAATCTCAGTTTGCATATATGCATATGTGCTGAATTGTGGCATTCAACATCTTGTAGAACTGGTTGTCATGGGAACTACCTGCTTGCCAAAAACATACTGTATTTTCCATGGAAAACTTTCAGACCTTAATTCTGAATAATAATTATGGCCTTTATGTTTTTTCAAGCCAGTATATTAAAACAGATGCAGATATATGGGGTACTACATAAGGTTATGAAATCATAAGTCTGCCATGCTAATGCAATAGTTTGAACTTAACCATATGACAAATAAGATTGCATGGAAAAGGACCAGCTGTTGAGTGAGGGTTGAACCACCCCAGGCTTTGAAAGAAACAGACTAAAACCATAAACACACACCCTTCCCCCACAAACACAATAGCTGAGATAATAGCTCTTCACAAGGTAATTTAAACTTTTTTAGAACAGAAACTGTAGGTTTTGCTGATTTCTAATTGTTACTCTTAAAAACTTGCTGATTCTTTACACTATTGGCAGGCGCTATTACTCCTCCTGCTTATCTCAGCTGTTGTGTTCGTGGGGGGAGGGTGTTTCTGTTTTCAGTCTGTTTCTTTGAAAGCATGGGGTGGTTCAAGAGGGACTGGAGCTCTGGTTTGTGCGTGTGTGTCCTGTGAGTGCCTTCTGGATAGAAAGCTCAGAATTTTTTTAAGAGAAAACCACACCCTTCCTGCTTAGTAAATAACTAATTTTTCAAGTCACCGAATAGTGTGGTCCTGTTCTTGCACATACCACACCTACATTCCCACATGACATCTGTCTGTATCATTCATAATAATAAAAGAGAGTCAAAGATTTGCTGAATCTGCAAGATGTTAGTTCTTGATGCATTCAAAACTACGGATACACTATTAACTTTTGAAAATAAGATTTTTTTTTTTTTTTCTGCTTAATAAGCAGAGTACAATTTTCATCAGGCTTAAGAATAAGGTGACAGAACTGAGAGATGTATGAAAATATGTTTTCTCATTAAATTGAACAAACATGTTCTAGAACTTTGGAAAAGTCTTTATGGCATGCAGTGTCAAAAAGGGGCATTTGGCATTTGTTTTAGTCAAATTAATCTGTTTCTAGTGAAACCAGTCTTCTGTTTCAGTAATTTTTGTGATAGGATGGAATATCACAGCTGCTGTTTTCTGTATTTTACCATAGTAAGCCTTACTCTAGCACCTCTTAGCTGTCATTATGGCAAAACAGGGAAAAATTACTTTTATGAAGACATAGTAAGCTAAAATCTCCACTATAAAAAAAATGGAGTTATCTTCCATTTTTTTTCTTTACTTTCAGCATTAAAACTTCTAAGCAAATTCAAAACCTTTACAACTTGGTTGCTCAATTAAAAATTAAGTGTAGCTACAAATGTAAAATAACAATTCTACAAAGTAAGAAACACATGAATGTGTTCCTACCACATCAACATCACTAGAATAGCATAATATGGTTTGAGTAGAGGTGCTTTTGAGTCAACACTTTCAAAGGATACTGTTGTGGTTTAAGAGTTAACAAATTGGGGGGGGGGGGGGGGGGAAGGGA
>VWZK01004367.1:0-193256 GCA_013396935.1 Baryphthengus martii
TTGTGCCTGGCTATGTTGGGTTATGGGGTAGGATTGAAGTCTCCCTATGTTGTTATATTTTTGGCTCAGTTTGCCTTTTCTTCTGTTGTGTCACCCGTGATGAGTGGGTTTATTGCTTCCTTTGTTTCCCCCATGGTCAGCCGTGCTATATCATTGTTGGGGTCCGCAGAAATAGATAACAAAACCTGCATGAGTTTCTGTGTATGTTTTCTACTGATGGCTGCATCCTTTTTGCTGGGCCATGTAATTGGCAAAACACTTCCTGAATTAATATACCATTTGTTTATGCATATCATGACGTAGGGACACTATGTATGATGTCATGTGAGTTACAGCAAAAGAAATTCTGCTTTGCTATAAAGCTGCTGCTATATTCTATCTGTGTGGAGCGTAAGGATGTCCAGGTTTGGGGTCAGAGCTGTCCACTAGACCTATAACAGACACTCTCTCTTAGCCCCTCTCCCCTCCCAAAGGGGAAGAGAAAGGGAATAAGAGAGAGAGGCTTAGGGATTAGAAAACAAAACTGAAACAGCTTTAATGAAAATAATAGCAATAATAGTAATACAATTAAACATACACAAATATATACAAAACCAACATCAAACCAGCCTCTATGATGGCAGTTACGTCACCTCACCACTTATTCTGTGGAGCTGGCACTAGGAAAGTGCCAGAAAGAACTTGGTGGCAGGTGGGAGCTAGATTCAGGAACTGGATTCAGGAACACACACCTTGGGTTTGAAGACAAAATGAAGAGTCCTCCTCGGATGCAGGCCATTGAAGAAGAAAGGCTGACTCTTGTGATTCCTCAGCTTTATAGCAAATATAACATATATGGGATGGAATCCCTCGTTGGTCAGTTTAGGGTCACCTGTCCTGTCTGCTCCTCTCTGCAGGTGTGGCCTTTTACTTTCTGCACCCTCAACATGATGCACAAGATTTAGCACCTTGGTCTGCACACCAATCCTTGATCATAACTGTGAAAATCAAGCGATATCACTTCTAGAAGCAGGTGCTGTCTGAGAAAATCTGCCATTAACTTCAGAAAGTGCAGTTACTTAGAAGAGACTGGGCTGTAAAGTAAAATTACTGAACAGAATTAGCTCTGTTCTAGCCCAAACCATGACAAAGGAATACAGAGATATTTGCATCATCTAATCTAGATTCTAGTATATTGTAGATGATTTAAATTCTTCCAGTTAAAATGATAATTAATATCTATGTGATGTTTTCAGATTCAAGCAAGTCACAAGAATCCACTGCTTCCTTTATCCCTCATTATTCCAAATGAAAATAAAATGGCTTTATGCTTGAATTCAAGTTGAAATTTGTCTGACTTTAGCTTCTAGTGATTGTTTCCAATTACGCTTTTCCCCCGAGATTAAGTAGCCGATAAAGCCTGTGTTTACTCCCCATCTAATCAAGGCACAGCTCTTTTTAATAAAATAAGCAGATTGGGCATCTTGCTGTGTGAGGTATTTCTCCCCTCATTAAAGAACATTGCTGGACTTTCTTGTATTTTTCTTTCTCTTTCTTTTTTGTGTTTTTTGTCCCCCTCTAATGCAAGAGAGAGGATTAAGACAGACATTTGTTAATTATTTTGTTTGGGGAGCCTGATGTTTGATTTGTTTAAATAATGTTCTGAGTTTCACATAGCTTTCATGGAGACAATAGAAATGCCAAAGCTACATATTGTGAAGTTCAGAGCTGTGTACCCCAAACAAATCTAGTGGAAAATTTGGGAGTTCTTACTATTAACTTATTGAAAGTTCTTAATCAGAATGAAGGGACGAAAACAGGCAATTTTTAGGTGGTCAAATTTCCCCATCCCGTTTTCTTTCCCTCACCTGTCAATCACAAAAGAAAATAAAAAGAAAAACTATACATGTCATCAGAAGCTCAGTGACAAATAAGGAAAATTTGCCTGCTTGGTAGCATAAGAGAATCCTCTACTGAATCTATATTTAATAAGTCCTCAGTGAGGCCTTGTAGTAGAGCATCCTCCTGTTTGAGACCTGAACTTCATGGTAAAACTCCTCTTTCATGTCCTTAGGTATAGGATTCATTATCTACTCCAGAGCATTTGAATTATTGAGCATGTAGGTCAGTGGATGGAAGTCAGATGAACTGAATTGTATTTCCCAGTCAGCTAATCAGCTCCTGCATGTCTTTCACAAGTCACTTCTACTCTTTCTTTAACAGTTTTGTAGTCAGAAAAGAAAAAATAGGCACATATAGAATGTGATGAATAATTCCCAAGGTTGAGCTTAATTCCATTAATTATTAAAAGAACAAAAAATACGAGTAAAAATAAGTCTGCTCACCAAAGATCATGTTTCTCTTACGATAGATTAAAACAAAAC
Organism: Baryphthengus martii; assembly: GCA_013396935.1. Lineage (NCBI taxonomy): Eukaryota > Metazoa > Chordata > Aves > Coraciiformes > Momotidae > Baryphthengus > Baryphthengus martii. The sequence goes on from VWZK01004367.1 coordinate 2,364, forward strand.
ATACATCCCAAAAAAAACCCCAAACAAATAAAAGAAATGGCAAATAAAACCAGTGTAGATTTATACAAGAAAGTTGTGAAAGGAATAATGAGATAGATTTTGAATAGTCTTCATATATTTAGAACAGCACAATTAATCATATATAATTACTTAATAAAGTTTGTGTGATTTTTGTCTGCAAAACTTCTCATGGAGTCAGAAACTGTATGAGTACTATTTAAGTATATGCTTTATTGTCAACTCTGCTTGTACTGTCATTACTGAAATCACTGGCTTATAGGGACCTTTGAATCATGACTTATATTCTGTGTTATTGCAGAACTTTTGGACTTGTTAAGTTGATGGGAAATCTCCTAGTAATATCAATGAGAACAAGATTTTATTGTCCAAAGATTTTTATATTAGGCTACTATTCTATAGGCACAGTGCTATGTGAAAGGAACTCGGGTACATGTTGCATTTTATCCTTTCAACCCATTAATAGAATGGAAATAGTAATTGGCTTAGAAAATTTAAAGCAAGTCCAAGCTAAAGGTCCAAGGTCAATTTGAGGTCTAGTCAGTTAAAAAGGTTAAAAGTAGTTTCAAATACTAATCTGCTTTTGATTCTCCTGCCACGTTGTGACTTTATAAATCCATTTCTCTGAAAAGTTGCTTCTCTTTTCTAGAGCTGTTAGAGAAAGCTGCAGAGGCTGGGAGAGTCGATCAACTGCCCTGGGGAACCATGGAAGCTACCTCAACAATAGTAGATGGGAAGAGAACAGAGTAAAGTATGATTATTTTTTTTTATGTTTTTTTTCTTACAGTATTCCTATAAATAAAATCTGTTTCCAAGTGGAACATCTCGCCAGATAAGAATATTTTTAAAACTCTTTTCTTCTTCCATGTGTTGCTAAGAGTCCAGAGGTTTTATAGTTACCTGGTAGCTGAAAAATCGATGGGTCAGTGGATTTAACTGGCCTCTACTAGATGGAAAATATGTGATTTTCTCAGTAGTACTGTCCTTTTAGGAAAGAAGAGAACATGTCGATTTTATAAAAAAATGTGTTTTCTTAGAGCAGGTTTTGAAAGAGAAATAGCCAAGTAATAAAAAAACCCAAGAAAATGGAGAGGTAAGAGAAAAAAACCAAACCCACAACAGTCCTACCAATGCTTGAAGCTGCAGAGAACATTTGAAAGCTATTTTTAGTTGTTTTGCTAAAGTGCCCATTGAATTATTTTTTTCCCCTCCATCTCTGGCTTCAGAAAAGGGTTTTGTAATAGTAAAGGCATCCTCCTCCTAGCAACCAATGATATGCCTGTTTGAGCAGCTGCATCTGTATTTTTGTTCGTTTGTTTTTTTTTTTCTGGTGCCTTGTATCATCAGCGACACTTTCTATATTTCCCCTCACACGTTTCGTAAATATAATTATAAAAGACGAAAATCTTTGTGCAACTCTGACTTATTATCATTAAATAGGTTATCATTGTAGCCTGAAGTAATTGACTTTTGCAGGAAAACACTGTTAACCTGGCGTAACAGTGTCTGTAACGACCCTAAGCATGGGCTGTTAAATTGTATTCTTGGTACCAGTGAAAATTCTAAGCTGTGTTACATGTATCCTAGCATAAGAGTGATAACAGAATTGTGCAAGATCTCAAAACACATTTTACTTAAAATTAAGAAATAGAGTAAAAGCATCCTTGTTTATGAATGCAGCATGGATTGGTGTAAACTTTTATGCTTTAAGAGATGCACATGCAGTGTGGCTAAAACTGGAGTGAAAAGCATCCTTACATGGAAGTTTTCAGTGCATGGATTGTTATACAGAAACCTGTGTGCAGTCGTAATATGGTCGTAGTGCAGGTCCTTATATTTGTACAGCAAAGCACGTATTAATACTCTTACAAATGAAGCTGGAGTTTTGGAGACTACAAAATGAGATTGGATCCCATTGGGATACCTACTGTAAGTTTTTGGTTTGTTGCCTGGATTCTTCCTACTTAACTGTAGTTTCCAACAGAGGCACCTGAAGTGCTCACCTTCGGTTGTGTGGTCAGAGAGGAGGCAGCTGCAGAAGGCAATTCTTACCAGGAAGGTCTAGAACACAATCTGGAGCATTACTCTCTCCCAAAAAGCTGTAGAGGGAGCTGAGAGTGATGAGGCCTCAGATTTAGGCAGGTCAACTAGATGCCCAAAGCTGGAGGAAGTGCAAGTAGGCTGAAGTCCCATATTGGATTTTAGTGTTAATAACCTTCGTCAGAACAATTCAGAGAACTGCTTAATCTCTTCTTTATAACTAATGTTTTTTATATGATTAATGATGCCTTCCTCAGCCCATCGCTATGCAAAATGGGTGTATGTTACTGTCTACAAAGCGTGGATGTTTGCAGGATTTCAATTCCCACAACCACTGCAACTAAGCAAACGTTGCTGTCCTATTTTATATGTGGGGAAATTGCAGTACAAAAAGAAATTAGTTTGCCTAAAAGGTACCCTATGGCTCAACGGATTAAGCATTAATGTAGGATTTCATTGAGTATAATTCTGCTTTGGGATTTCTGTCTGTTTGTTTGCTTTGTTTGGCAAAGGGTTGAAGTTTTGATGCTCTTTTCCTCAGTTTTGCTAAGAGCAGTTTTTATGTTACCTCTGATTCAGAATGCTTGAGGGTGGCTTTAAAATTATGGTTGAGTTGAAATAGGAAAATCTTCTGTATATTGGATCAGGTCATTTCAAAGCCAGAAAAGCTGCTTTAGTCAGTGAATGAGTGCTTATAGCATCTCTTCCATCATCTCTACCAGCCTGCCTGATTTAACTCGTTCGGTGTCCTGAAGTTATTGGGAATGCCTACAGAAAGAAACATTTCCCTTGATGTATCACTGCTCCATTGCCTCTGACTTGCTGGCCACCAGCCTTGAAATATCTTATTCTTAATCTAAGCTATAACTTTAATTGAACCGTCAAAATTTAGTGGGACTGTTAACAAATTTTTCATTCCTCTATTGAACTCCACCTACATTATGGAAACATAATCAGACTGAATAGCATACTAATTTTGCCAATTTCTGAATCTTACACATTTTTTCAAGAAATTGATAGAGATCATTATTTTCATGGGCATGGTAGGGTTGAACCACTGCTTTCCTGAGCTGGAATTCTGAACTAAATTGTTCATAATAACACTTTCTAGGTGAGTATATAACAAAATATTTAGTTTGAGGATTTATTCAATCATGTATGTATGCTTACTCTTATTTTGGGTACGCTTACCTCAGTAGTTGCATATTGTTCACATTTTAGTAATTTGCTGCTTAATTTCTGTGGAGTAGAGATTTACAGACTTGAGCCAATTGTTTTAAAGGTTTTTTTAATTCTTTAATATTCTCTAACTTTGCAAAGTTAAAATGAATTATTTTTTTACTTTTACTCAGATATTTTGAGTAATTTATTCTGAACTGAGACAGAGCATTACATCAAATTATACTAGTTCTGTCCAGTAATGGACAGCTCTTGAGACAGAGATGAGAAATTACTGGAGCTCTCATTATTGACTGACTTCTGCTTCCATCAAAATCACTGGAGTTTTTACAGATACTTAAAGAAAACAAACTCAGTCAAAGTTTCATAGTACTTGAGTTAACAACGAACAGAAAAGGAACATACTGAAAAGTAGCCAAAATAATGTAAAATAATTAATTTGAAATGGAAAACTGTAGTAATTTTGATATAAATATAGACAAGGAACCTCAATGTATTTACTTTTTATGACTTACATTACTTGTATATCTACAGAAAAATAGGCTGTTATTTATCTACCCTCTGGGCAAAAACAGTGAACTAGATGAGTTATTTTTTCCACCTCTTTGCAAACTACTTTAATTGGGTAGTTAAATAAAAATCTGTTTAGATAGTGAAATTGAATATGTTGCATCTGTATGAGTGAAGAGACAAAAAGGGAAATATCCTAAGGATATTGCATCTGTTTACAGGGCTAAAGAATATATAGATTTTTCTCATATGTTTTTTTAAAAAAAACAACCCCAAAACAACAACAAAAACAAACCCTGAACACTACCTTATTGTGTTGTAGTTTTCCTGCTTTCTATCATCTGTTTTCATGAGAGTTATACTTGACTTGAGGACCTCCTATTCACCTTAAGAAAAAAAAGCCATGTAGCACTGAATGATAGAGAGGGCAAATTAAAACTGGAAAATTAGAGTGAATGAGAAATACATGTGTAAAGAGAAAAGGCAATAGAAATGCTCCCAGAGAACATATTAAACTGAATTCCTGAAAGCATTTATTTGTTGATTTGTCTCAGAGGACAAGTCATCATCCTTTAGCAGGACTTTTTCAGTTCACTCCCACAGACCAGGATTAAGACCCATGGCAGTAATGATAGAGGAGGAGCATAGACGAGTGGCAATTACTAGTCAAAGTCTGTAGTGTTTACTTCATGTTTATTTTATTTGTATTTTCATGACCTGCAGCTAATAAATCTGGAAAGAAGAATACTGTTTAGAAAAAGACATTTCTGAAGAAGGGAAATGTACAGTTCTGTAGATTCCTCTAGAAAGTTTGCAGAAGTAAATTTGAGCTATATTTTTCTGGTTTTAGGCACATAAGGATGTCATTAGTTATCTAATGGTTCTAAAAACCACTTTCATCTGTCTGCATATTCTCTTGCTGTCTGTTGCGCATCTAAAAGTCAATGCACATTTGGAAACTCAGAGAAGGTCCTGTCTTATCAGAAATACTTGCCGAAAGGTGAGATTTGACAAAGAACAATAACCTGACAGAAAAGTATTCATAGAGAAGGGAGTGGTTAAAGCGCAGTAATTTTTCAGTTCATCTTAGAATTACAGAAATAATTGAAAGCAATATACCATTTGTGTATTTTATCCAATGCAAAATGATACCCTGAAGGATACTTAAAATTAATGTCTACTCACTTATGTCACCTCATAATGTTGCTTTCATAGATGTACATGTCCTTGTTGTTTAACAGAATGTATAATTACAAAATATTTCCTGGTATTCGCAATTAATTTTCTTTCTCATAGTTTTAATTCAGAACTAAATATAACCTTTTGGCCCTTCAGCCATTAATTTATTCTCCTTCGATTAAGTCTGCATAGATCAAGAAATCTTGCCCACAGTCAGTCTCCGGCATAGACTGATTTGTAGAAGCTGTAAATTCTCAGCTTTTCTTCGTATGAAGATGGATCCAAATAGTCTTACTGAAATTTTCATTTGCTATGATTTCATACATGCCTGGAATGTTATGTTTATTTCAATATTATAACTAAGGAAATAAGTAGAATAGCCAGATAGAACATGCCAGCTGAAGTTTGAAAGCTGCCTGAGAATATCACCTGGAGGTATATCTGAAGAAGCATAGAGACTCAATTTTTCTTGGGTGCAGTAATAGACTATATTTAAAAAAGCTTTATCTTTTGTAACTGTAGTAAAATCTGATTCTAAAAATATGCCTGATTAAAGTTAGAATATCTTTGTCTAATATTTGTATTCATCATCTGTTCAGAAAGGAAAATTGACTTTTGTTCGTCAATGAAATAAGTGTGTTTAGATAGTTACATGGATTCCTCTTCATTAGGCTTAGATCATGGGGCAACTAAAATTTTGCTGAAATACAGAAAGTATCAATAATCATACTAAACTGTCGTGATTTTGTTAGGTTGAAAGAAAAAGTGTCCAAGGAATAACAGTCCAAACTTCAAGTAGCTGATAAGATCACTCTCCATTTAAGTTCATACTTGCCTTAAAACTGTGATTTTTTTCTGGATAAAACTAATGCTCTTCAAATCCATTTTGTCTGAGATCTGCATGCAATGTTCTCTGTTCACTCGAGAATGGGACTATGGTTTTCACTCCTTACCTGCTCTAGAAAGACACTAGGCTTCATGATTTAAATAGTTTCAAGAAACATAGAAATGTTTTTAAAAAGGAGATTTTTTTTCATATGTCTATGTAATGTTTCACACCTACTGTTATAAAAAGAACATTTTAAAATTTATTTTCCCACAGGGAATATTTATATATCATTAGGAGTTCACACTAGTTGATCCCTCTAGTAAAAAATACATATTTGGTTTCCAAAACAAGCTGAGCATATTAGATTTTTTTTGTTGTTGGTTGTTTTTTTTTTAACTTTCACTCTAAATATGGTGTGGCGTTTCCATGAACAGGAACTCTTGATCTTTCACAACTCAGAAAATTGCCAAATGTTCTGTATTTCACTTTGATCCCTCTACTCAGAGATAGCGACTTGCATAGAATGAATAAAGCAGAAAACGATGCCCTCATGGTAATACCAAAGGACTGCAGAGCTCTCCTCAGCAGACAGGTACTGCTTGCTGTGGAAGGGTACTAGGTACTGGTAACAGTGTGGAGTACACTGGGACTGAACAGGGAGCCCTACAGTGTGTTCAGCTGGGTGCATCACCCCAAGGTGTGAGAGTCAGATGTGAGAAGCTGGAACAAAGACAAACTCACTGAGGGGGAGCAGGAGGAAGGAAAGGTGATGTGGGAGTGGAGAAGGGAACAGGAGGAGTCGTGAAGGATATATAGAGGCAAAAGCAGAGGTCTGGAAGTAAGAAACGGGGGCACAAATCTGAGGAAGAGAATGAGCGAGTTCGCTCTGGAGTGGGAAGGGGGAAGCAGCAGCAAGCGTCCCAGGGCTGGAGAGACAGGAGGCAGCCCAGAGGGGCAAAATAATCAGGAGGAGGATGCCAGCAAAGAAACACAGGTGATAGAAAGTTTGGAGAACACTAAGCTCGGTTATGCTAGGCATAAATGATATAGGTACACCCCAAAGGGTAGATTGGTCAAAGTCTAAAGAAAAATAAATGTTTTTTAGTTTTTGAAAACTGAAATGTGAATATCATCATTTACATCAAATGCTTTAATGTCTATTTGTGCTGTTTTAAAAACCTGGCAAGTGATTTCCTCATCTGTTCCTCTGACTTAGTACTGTTTTGAGGTGAAGTAATATTTTAATGAACTAATTTCTCTTTTAAATCATTAAATATATTCATGCTTGGTAATGTGCATCAGTTCTTTCTGTGGGGGCAGATTATTACCAGAAATAATGCTGTGCATTAGAATTGCATTAGAATGTAGATTTAGGCCATATTTAATTTCCTCCTGAGCTCCGTGTTGTGCAAGTGTACAAAATAGATGCAATCAAGGTAAAAATTTACAGAATCAGCTTGTGCCTGCAGGGGTCAGCAAAGAAGTTGCACAAGTTCTACCCTTCTCAATCTGCTCGGATTTCACTTGCTCTGTAGAGCTCAGTATGCTCTAATAGAACCAGCACACACATTTTGAATTAATCAGTCAGCTCAGCGTTAATAATTCAGTGCAAATTATAATAAGCTAATCTGCAAATGTACCCCTGAAAGTCAATGGTAGAGCTCTCTTTCACATTTGAGCTGCAAAATCTAAATCTTACTGGAGAAGGATTGGGAATCCTTGAAACCTTGAAACCTATGTTGTTATACTGAGTCAAACTCAACATGTGACCTTTTTTGTTTAATGAGTCAGCAGGCTGATGTAGAAAGGATACAAAATAGGATCTTTTTTTCCAAAAAAGGATGTCTAGCAGTGTTGGGTTGTCTGAGCTTCATGTGGAATACTCTGCATGCATGAGGATTTAAACATAGACCTCTAACTCTGGAAGATAAGTAGCATTAGTCATGATGGAATTTATTTTTTCTCAAAGAGAAAAATCTGAGGATCTTTGGTTTTGTTTTAAATGCTTTCTCACTGTTAAATGGATTTTCCTTTAACTTCAGAGTTTCTGCAAAAGGAAAGGTCTATGTCAGTAAAATTCTCTGTCAGAAAATCATTTGTTTCTCACCAGTCTATTGAGCCAACAATAAATAAAAGAAACTGAAATCTAGCCAAAGAGGGGCATAGTGTTGTGATTCCCATTGGGCAGCAAAGTGGCAGAGATAGACCAGCTCAGCTAAAGATTGGCTGAAATTAAACATTGCATTACAAGTCAGCAAAGTGGAATGAAATATTTCAGTATTTCCACATTCATTTTTAATGTTATTTTATGCATAGAATCAATGCAGCAATAACAGTTATTTCAGTTTTGTTAAAAACATGTCAAAATCTAGGCTGATTTCTTTTTTGGTCACCTTTGCATTAAATGTAAAACAGTAAATCAGAAGGTAATCTATTTCTAATAATCCCAAATAAAGTTAGCAATGGTATTTTGTAGAAAAATGTCGACATTCTGGACATTTTTAAAGTAAAGAAAATATCTCTACTGAGGATAAGAAAATTACGCTGGACACCAAAATCCTTATCTTTCCTGAAGTACAGTTCTCAATGTGATACTCTGGTCCCAGCCTGTGAAGGGGGAGGCCTTTGTCCCATATTCAATAGAGAATATGGCCACTTGAGCATCCTCCTTTGCTCTTTTCCTTTTTTTTTTCAATGGCTTGGAGTTTGTGACCTGTTTCAGTTCCTAGCTTCCTTTCAGCGTTACCATTGCCTAGTATATTGTTCCCTGTCCAGTATTTTTGCAATTTATTCTTCCTGCCCAAGTGCTGAACTTTACAGCTATCTTTATCAAGTGACATGAGTATTTTTCTCAGTTTGTCAAAATCATTTTGAATTGTAAGCCTATCCTCTAATATGCTTGCAGCCCTTCTCAGTCATCTGCTGGTTGTTTTTTTTTTTCTATGCCACCTTGCAGCTTGGTAACATTTTTTATAATCTAGGTGTATGTCTAGGTAATTTATTGTAGTCCTTTAAAAAACAAAACAAACAAACAAAACCACCCCCCAAAAAAGAGACAAGGGAAATTGTTATTAGTTTGGCAATAACATAATCAGATGGTTAGCAACACCTATTTTAAACTGAGAAATAATTTTTCATTCAGGACCTTCAACTCCCTCAAAGACTTTCAGTTGTTGCCTAGATCAATGGAGAATAGAGAGCTCCCAGGTTAATTTGCTGTGTTGCCACACAGACAAAGGCCCATTCTGGGTTATCACACAGGAATATTCAATAATGAACAGAAATTGTGACGCTAATAACAACTAAACTGTCTTAAAAGAAAATGAAATTTGCTTGCATTCAATTCCAGGAATACAGAGAGATTTGTTTACCTGAGCCACACAATTTCTCATTCCTAAGAATGAATCTAATAATTTAAAGCCATTGGCCCTGAACTCCCAGATGCTCTCTGCCTAGTGTGACTTGCATTCAGTGTGCTTAGCCAACGGAAATTAGAGGGACTTAATAGATCCAAATCCAATATACAATCAATGCCAGAGGACATTTCTTCCTCTTCTAGGAGAGACTCATTGACCAAGGAGGAAGACAGAATAGCTGGTATGAAAAACTGGGTGGTTGCAGCTAGCTGAAATAAATCTTACCATAACATATCTCTATGCATATTTTCCTGTCATACTGTATTTCTAAATCCATGGGTACTTAGATCTACCACTAGATAGAATATAGCAGTGATTTTGAAGCCTCAGTTCTTTTGGTGCTAATGGAGAGTTGAACTGAGAGTATAGCAAATAAATTAGATTAATTGTGTAGGAGGCAGTGAAATATGACTAAATGCATTGAGATCGTCTTGTTCCTGATGATACGTCTGAATCATGCACTTCTGAGCTGTTCAATTTCCTGGTGGACACACTCCTATGACAGAGTTCGGTTCAAAACTACCTATGAAGAAGTATATGCTTGTATAAATCTAATTTAGAAAACATTAGAAATTATTGTGGAAGCCTTGGTTTATATTTAGATTGTTGTTATCATTTACTCAACTTATAATGCTTTTGGACAGGGACTGGATTTGTTTTATGGGAATTCTGGGACTATGAGAACTGTAATGTAACTGTTGCTAACCTTTGGTTTTGTACTGCAAGTACAGAATAGCTATGAAAGGACAATCTTTAGTGATAAAATAGTAAAAGGAGGTTTCACATGCTCAAAGCAAGTCTCTTAAAAAAAACCCAAAACACCACCAAAAAAAAAACTATTCAAACAAAAAAGCCAAACCAAAAAGTACAGGTGAAAAACATGTATGAATTTTAAGAATTTACCATTAAATATCATGCATTGGAATTTAAATGTGTTACAAAGGTAAAAATAGCTGCCAGTGGTGACCTTGGACAAAAAGTCTCTGTAGTAATTTCACCTAATCTCATCATTTTCTGTGACACCTGAAGGATTTGTCAGACTATATTTGGCTCATGGGAGCAGGAATGTCTCAAAGTTAATCAAGTAACTCCTCCTACATGCATAACTGCACTCAGGAGGCCAGCAAATACACAGTCCTAGTGTAAACTCCAGATTTCTGTGAGCGGAATAATGTTTCCGTGTTCCTTTATACACTGACACCTGTGTTCAGTGCTATGCAAAGCCAGGTGATGACCTGATGTAAATGGAGGTCATTCTGTTTCCTTTGGTGAACTATCTATCAATAGCTCACACCAGAAACACTTGATCTTGGTGCTGTCATTCTTTGACTTGACATAATTGTATCACCAGCTCTAATATTGCAACAAAACCTTGAATGTAAACTGAAGGCTTAGTAATGTGCAGGTTTTAGGCCTCTCTGATTTCAGATTTTTCCCTGTGAGAGACTCTTCCATCTCTCGTGGCTCCTCCTGTACACTTTCAACATAGACTTCTGACCTGGTACAGGCTCCTTGGATGACTTTTGGTGCCACAAGATGCATACTTCCTTGGTTGCTAACAGCTTATCTCTTTCAGGCCAGCTAGTAATTGAAATCATGCAGATGTCAGAAAAAAAGAAAGTACAAAAAAGCCCCATAGACTGTCCTTTGCAGTAATCAGCTTGAGAGAAATAGGAAGATGGAAGAAACACTATAAACAGATTTGCATACAGTCTTCAGAGTCTCTTTTCTCATAATTCAAATATTCTTTGGACAGAATCCTCCTGTCCTGGGTATGATTATTCTGGATTAGGAACTTCCATCCTTGCTCATAGCCATGGTTGCTCTTTTCTGAAACCACTGTAGTCTTTGGTGGTCTTTTCTCTGTGATCGTATCAGGCTTTCACCCTGCCTCTGCTTTAAAAGAATAACTTCTAGAGATTTCTTTGCCCTTCTTTTGTCTGCATGTGTGATTTCAGACAATCTGACATCTTGAAGTTTCATCCATCTTGTCATCCTAATGTTTTTTCAGTCAGATGGACACATAAGGATTTTTTTTTTCATCCTCTATTGTTCCTGCACTGGTGAAAATCCAACTTGACCCTACTGGCAGTATTTTTTTACCCGTGCACTCTGATGTATTCAGAATATAGTGAATAATTCTTCAATTTTACACAGACATTTTTTTGCAGTGACTTGCAGCAAAGACCCAAGAAGCAGATGAAGGCAGTATGAACCTCTGAGAGACTTGCAAATAAATAATTTAATAATTTACTTCTGCAAAACTGCTTTCAGGTATGTTTTTCCTGAAAGATGTTTCTCAGTTGATTAAGGTTACTTTTTGATTGTAAAACCATTGTAGTAAGGTTCAGGTAGCACAAAGCTCCTAAACATTTCTCTGATTTCTGAAAGCCTTCATAATTATTTGGTACATTATAAATAATTATATTGCTTAACATATAAATGGATGCTATTTTAGAGCAGTAACTGAATAGCAAAGTCATTTAAATTCTGTTATTTCTCACCCATCTGTGTTCATCATGCTTCCACTAAATATGAAGAAATTTATAGATCTACAATCACTTTTCTGTAGTGCTTTCAATTCATTGTTCAATTTTTGAACCTATATTTTCTGCTAGCTACACAGATTCATAGTCCTTTCTTTGCTGATATTCATCTGACTCTGAAGTGCAAGTATGTTTTATTTCCTTGCTGTTTGCAAGTGTAGAAAGTCTTTATTGACCTTAGTGTGATAGAAACCTATCTTTGGTACAGTAACCAATAAATCTTGGAGTTGAAATATGTCTGCTTTAATCTTCACCATAATCAATTAAACTTTGAGGTTAGAACTGCTAAGATTTAACTCAGCCAGCTGTTTGCAGAAGTCTCCAAGCTGTCTTTTCTGAGGAATTGGTTGTGATCTTAGGATGCATTAGTGGAAGAGTAAATCTATACACAAGATCTAAATTGGGGCACAAGTTATAAAATGATGGTTGAAGTATATAATCAGGTAATGTATTATGTCTGCTTTTTTGTCAAAAGTCAATAATTTGTGAAGATTAAGACTATAAGTGATTTCTAGCTTGTACAAAAAACTTCTATACAGAGATTACTAAAATTCCACGGAATTTATTTTTTGGATTTTTTTAAGCAATTATTTTTAATATGAATAACGGCTCCTACATTAGTCAGATTGTTGATTTGGAGGGTTGTTTCCAAATGCCATGTAGTAAAACAGTTCCTGCTACTACTTCCACTTGTAGTATTTTTCATTATTTTTTTCCTGTAGCTAGTCCTCAAACATTCAGCTGTATGATCGCTCACTGTCTGGCAGTCCTTCAAAAGTAACAGTGAAGACTGCAGATACTATTTAGCCGTCAAGATACTTAATCTCAGAACCTCAGGAAAATATGAAACACTTCCTCAGAATGGTAAATGTGATGATATAATTGATTTAGCCATTCAGGAAAAGCGCCCATAAGCTAGATTGCACCATGCACTTACAAGAATCCCAGAATCTACAGAGGGTATACTTCCTAAGGGCCTTATGAAAAACTGCTGGAGGAGGCATTTAGCCAAAATGGCTACCAACATCATGACAAAGTTCAACAGTGGCAAGACTCAAATCGTCCAAGACCTTCCTGCAATGGTGTGGGTCCTCCCCGTACAAGCGTATTGCTTGTGACTCCTGCTAGGAGCGGGTGGATTAGCTGCGATAGAACGTCTGTCAGCAGACATCTGTCATTCACCTTCCCCACATAACTTACAGCTCCTTTTCAATCCCTTCCTCTCTTTTCCAGAACAAGCCTCAGCTTTTATGAAGCTGTGTTATCTTCCATCACACAGGCTATGCTGTATACTCACTTGAGCTGATCTGTGTGGAGCAGTGTGGGTGGAAATCTTTCTTCCTGCTGAGCTGGTCCCTCACAAGTTTCGTGTATCTGTTTCAAAAACAGAATAAGAAGAGTTCTTTTCCTGACTGTCTTCTCCATTTGTTTGATTTTTGTTTTATTGTTTTTCCCTTGGCTCCAACCAAAATGGAGTAGAGGATGCTGCTACTGTGGGGACTAAACTTACCTTTCCCTGTGAAATATGAAAATAGTTCAGGTGTTCATTTTTCCACTCTTCATACAAGCCAGACTTTGTCAAGCCTGAGCAATAAACAGCATCTCCTGTCTTTTACAAGAAGGTAGCATTTCTTTCTTTTTTTTCCTGAGTGGCTTTTCATCAGGAAGAAAAGATCCATATAAACTGAAAATCTTTTGTGGCAATATATTAGTTTCATCAAAACTTCGCTAGTGGGAAACACTGGGAAAAAAAATAGCAGGGCCTATTCTTCCCCCAGGCAGTCAGGAGCATATGGTTATGGCACTTACCTGCCTTGTAGGAAGTACAAGATTAGCTTCATGCTTTGCCTAATTTAGAAGAGAGACTGGAACCAAAGTTGTCCAGCATGCTGAGCACATGACCTTAGTATCAGGCTTCTCAGAATTTTCCTTGGAGCTTCACAGGATTTTTCTAAGACCTTTACATGGTCCTGGTTTAGCTTGCAAGATACAAAAATAGTCTGTTTTGCTGCATACTCTGGCATTGTATCTCATCAGGAAGAGATTTGAAAGAATGAAAAGCACTGAGAACAGTTGCTGAGAAACACAAACTCACAAGTTGATTATTTCCGTATGCATTTTCTGCATTTAATTTCTACAGACAGAAACACTGGAGAAGGGACATATTAGATCATGAAGTCCAGGGAGGAGCAAACTGTAGAAGAAACTGAGGTAGAGAACAACACTGCAGTCTTAAAACCTACTCATGTTGTGCCACTTACTTCCCACTCCAGACTAATTCCTTCTCTCTACTGCAGAAGCAGACACTTTCCTCAGTGAAAGTCCCACGTCTCCTGGATCACTTTTCAGCTGGTGCATTTTCTCAGCCTGGTTTATCATTCAGCTGCACGCACACTTCAACCAGTTCTCTAAGGGCAGCAATCTATAGATAATATAGGAGCTACAAAACCCCCACTTTCTTCAACGATATGGTGCATGCAGACTTAAACTGATTGTGAAACAACAGCAGAAAGCTCTGGAGGAGATCTGTTACTGTTTAAATAATTTGTCCATCAAGTATAGCACTTTAGAGACTCATGGTAGCTGGTTGAAATCCTAGCTCTAGTGAGCAGCTCAGTGGGCTCTTACTAAGAATTTCAGTAAAGCCAAGGATTCAAAGCCATTGCTTTGAAGAGGTTTCAGCCTTACCTGAAAAAACCTGTCTGCATAGAGCTGTTCCTGTGTGCAGTCTCAGAAGTGTTCCAGACGGTAAGTCTATACCAACATACAATCAGGAATCAAAAAAGATAGAATTTAAGAGCAATAAAAATCACACAGGAGCAAAGTAGAGAGTAGGGACTGCCTGCTAAGGTTGCATTGCTGCCTCCTGTTGTTCTTCAAATGTGTTACTCTGGCTTGGTTTCTAGAACGTGCCATAGGGTTATCTTGATGACTTTTCCCTGGATAAGCATTCTTTGTGTACTGGGAACAGAGTTCTGCATTGAATGGGACTATATCTTACATAAAAGGCACAGAAAAGCAAAAGAATATGTGCTAGCAGGGAAACACAATAGGGGAAATTGCACTTGTTCCTTTTCAGAAAAAACTGGAAAAGCAAAACAAAAAAAGCTTCTTTTCTCTGTTGCTAAAGTTTCTATTGTTGCATGGTAAATTGCTTTTTTTTTTTTTTTTGTGACAGGTGTGAATACATGCATTACGTGGGAAAAGCAAGCAATAAAATAATTACTGTATGCTTACAGTAAATTTAGCATTTGATTTTAAAAAGGCATCAGTAACAATAATGATGCTAAGTGGCCGTTTATTCTTACAGGCAAAATTGCAAACAGATGGACTCTAAAGCACTTATCTGTATGTAAAGATTTTATTGTGACTGCTTCCAGATTCAATGAACTTATCCTGCATGTCCTGTTAGTCTGACCAAGGTGCCTCAGATTGCAGTTAGGAAGGAGGTGACACTGGTAGCATAGACTTCTTCCTCTCTGTGTTGACAGAAATGCTGGGTACAGAAATCTTTCGTCTTGTTGAGAGACATCTTTAGTTAGTCTGAAAGATTAGATCTATAAAAAACCTAAAAATAATACATAGATGAAGAAGATGTCATTTTCAAGCTGGTTTTGTTTCTAAAATAGCTAAAATATCTCATTTGAGACCAAAAATTTAAAGCTAGTTAAATAGTATATTTAAAGGTTGTATTTTAGTTGAGATTTGAGAAACATTCTGACAGCATGTTTTACTCCTGGGAAATAGTGATTTGAAATTGTCATAGTTTGGACATCATTTTAGAAAAAAAAAAAAAAACAACAAACCAAAACCTAAAAATAAACAGATTCTATTTCATTGTGAAATGGCTTTTTTTTTTTGAGTTATATCTTATAAAATTTAATATGCTAAAAAGTCTCATTAAAATTCCACCAGAACTGCAATGTTCTGTGATGGAGGTCTAAGAACAGTGGCTAATTTTCTTGGGAAATCTCTAAAGCCTTTGTTAATTTTTCTTCTTAGTCCCTAGGGGAGAATAACTACTTGAAATCACAAACTTTCAGTATGTTCAAGCCTATTTATACACCACTTTGTATGTGAGATGAATTGTAGGAGATAACAATTCAAAGTCAACCCTAACTTGTAATTTGACTGAATTGTCATAATAACACCCCAAAACCTGTTTTTTTTCCTTTTTCTTGTTATTTTTTTTTTTGTTAGTATCAGAGAAGAACCATTCTGAACCTTTTTTTGTTGTTGTTTTTTTTAGTCTGATTCATTCTACAGACTTTGAGGGCCATTAGATCTGGCTGCTAGTTAACATTGCACATGGGTCATCATTTCTGATATTCAAAGGAGTGTGTGTGTGTGTATATATATATCTATCTCATTTTCTAACAGCTACCAGTAGTTGGCTTATCTCATTTCAATGCATGATTATAAAAACACAGAAGTAGCACATTTCTTAGCTGGATAGACATGTTGCTATTTATGGCTTTTTAGTCATGTATATTTATGAGCTTCTAAAACTGTATGTCCAATTTCAGAACTTCTTTAGTGTCCAAATCTCACGAATTCTAAAATAAATGTTTTAATATACATGATTATTAACTATACATGAGAAAAATTACAAGTAATATTGTGATTAATTTCCTGTGGGAACTGATAAATTGCCTGTATATTTATGTCTTGTGAAAACCTCTGACTTCATAATTTTATGATTCCCAGGCAGAATATTTGTACCTTTGACAAATAAGGCAAAACATATCTGACACTTTAAAAACCCATTTACTTGCCATTTTGAGAGCTTGGTCTTCATTAACATAAAAATACAGACTTTTTTTTTTTTTTGCAGCAAACAAGGTAATTGACCTGTAATTTTAAAAAAGGATAAAATTCTCCTTGCTAATATTTCCACATTTTTCTTGTTTTCATTTATAGACTGATTAGTATTCCTTACTTCCATGCATCTTCACCCAGACTCATCTTTAGTTCAAGCCTGCAATGGTGTCATTTGATTAGGAGAAATAGATAAATAGTTTTCAATAGCCCATTGTTCTCTCAGTTCACATTTTCTGGGCTTGTTTATCATGCGCTTAAAAATACTGGCTATATATAAGCATTTTAAATATTGTATATAAATTAAGAAATTTCTGCTGGCTCCTCTTTTGTTACTCTAAAAGAACAAAGCTATGTCCTTCCTAGTTATCTAAATAGCCACTCAGGTGGCATTTCTGTCTGGGTAGAGTCTCTGGTGTCGAATAAGGGATAGACTGCAGCCTTAGTGTAATTCAGTTTAACATTCAGTCAGCCGTGAGATACAAACCCCTTGGGAATCATGTGTTGTTAGTTTCAGGACTGTCTGTTTGAGAAATATACAATGGTTATTAAAACAAAGGATGAAAGGGAGGACAAGAAGTGCAATGGACCCGCAGCATGGGAGAGAAGGATACAACAGCGATGGGAAGTGAGATAGGGGTAGAAAGGAGAGCCATCATGGGGAAAAGGGGACTGGGGGTCGTGATGCGGAGCTCTGCTTAGTGGTCCAGTTGGGGATGAGAGGATGTAAAGTGGATGGAAACTTTCAAGGTCAAAAGAAAATAATATGGGATCAGGGAGTGAATTGTTACACAGAGCATTACAGTAGTAAGAGCCTCAGATGAGTGGCAGGTGAAGAAGATTTTGTTTTTTCTTGTAAAAGATTATTAGACAGTTTAAAAACAAGCTTGAACTCACTGCGGCTTATTTTGCTGAATGGGAGCCAAAAGTGGTATTTTAAGCAAGGCATTCTCTACTATATGTGGTAAATATAATGGCACAGACACCACTCCCTGTGAGCCTTCAGCCCCACAATCTCTAGATTATAAACCAAAATATCGTGAAGAACATTAATAATTCTAATATTCTTAAGCTTTTTGGATAAGGAGAGAGTTCTGCTCTCCTTACCCAAATTTGGATAGAGATTGTATTTGGAGAGATTTGCTGAGATCAAGTCTTCCTTCAATAGGAAATATCTAGCTTTTTTTCTTTCCTTAAACTGAACCGTTAAGGCATTTTCGCATGTTATAGAATATACAAATGTTTCAGGTAATTTGATTTATAAGACTTCCAGGTAAGAGCAATCTGCAAAGCACTTCCTTGTCGAAGCTTTGACTGTCTGTGGTATGGAAGGAAATACAGGTAAACACAATTTAGACATCATTAAACTGGGCAACAAAGAGCAATGGAGTTTGTCTTTGTGTTTAACATTGTACTGCTGCATTGGCATGGAAACTATGATCCCCTAAATTAATTGTAGTGCAGTGATAGTAGTATAATGGTTAGGAATCTGCATAGTAATAAAGATTCTTCAAGAATCTTCAAGAAAGACTGCATAAAAACAAATATGCAGTGAGTTCTGAAGTTAATTTAATTGCCTCCAAATTACATGTAGGAAAAATAGCATTTAAACTAGGCATTTTTTGTAGTATTGGGCGTTGCATGTCTGAGAGAGGCTTTAGCAACCTAGGCTCACAAGTGAAGAAATGATTGTGAAAGCAGTGACAGCTGCAAACATGAATACTTATCTTGCCAGGATCCTGGCTTTACTAAAGATCTATATTTTAAAGATGTCTGCAGTTGACTGGAAACTTGAAATACAGCAATCAATTGCTCTTACTGAAGCACTCCACAGAAAAGCATATGTTGAATAAATTGTAGACTTGGGTTAGTTTGAATGCAGGCTAGAAATTTTATGATGTAAAGTTCTATTAAAATCCTAACTGTATTTTATGATCTGTCATCTTTGGTAATCGTTAATCAAAGCAAAGGTAATTTTAAAATAGATTTGAATCTCAGCGTATACTTAAATATTGGAGGGTTTAAGATTATTTTTTTAAAAGCAAAACAATAGCTATATCCAAACATTTTCACAGGCTCACTTAGAAACTTTTGAGTATGCTGAGTCTGGAGAGCCTTGTGCTCACATGACATACTCATCCTGATTCAGTAATTCTAAGGATAGCACATGTGATTTTAAACATGTTTCACGGGACTGTTCTGTGCCATAAGAGAAATGGTCCTTAGAAGATCCGCACACCACAAGAAAAGCATTGTCGTGAGACAAATGGAAACATTTAATATAGTATAATTCATAGTTCTCTTAGGTGGAAAACACAATCAAGTTTGTTTATTTATATGACAGATCATTTCTTCTGTAATCTAGTCGTTTCTACTAATAACTAGGCAGTTTACATACCAGAATCAAGAAAACAACCTAAAATAGGAACTCGGAGCCACCCTATTTCTTTGGTTCTGGTGACATATTCCTACTGCATTTGCTGAGTACAGGCCTTGTTACATCATCTGGTTGAACTACATAACTCTTCTGTTCTCCTTTGAGATGTTTCTATGTGTAAATTGTAGATCTCAAAGTTGTTTTAGTTTCTTTTCTTCTGTAAGTAAAATCACTTCTTTAATGTCAGCTGGAAGAAAATAACTGGTTATTAAGGCATTAATGATTGAGTCTGACATGGGGAAAAAGTGCACATAAAAGTCTTTAATTAGGCACGTCTCTTGGTTTTGTGTGACTGACTCATTGCAGGTTTGTGATATAATTGGGTTGATTTTCAATCTTGTTTTGGGAACACCTATGATGCGGAAAAATCTCTTTCGCAAATCTAGTGCACAAGGTAAAAATGCACAGAATTGCTCTCTCCACTATTAGCTAAATTTCCTGACGTGGACACATATTAAATATTGTAAATGTTGGGAAAATGTCTGGGCTTGGGAAGCGTTGATGGTGAGAAAGAACTGACAAAAGTAGCAAGAGGCCTCGCTCCAGTTCAGCTACTGCACTGCTTTCTCCATCGTGCAAACCTTCATAGAGACCTTAGCTCTGCCCCAGCTATGATTGAGAGCGAAATGGGCTTTGGGGAGCACTGCAGCCAGTTATCCCACAGCTTGCTCAGAGATGGCTTTAGCTGTTCTGCCTGCATCTAAAACCGAGGGTCTGACAGCATGATTTTGGTTGCTGTCAGGTTTGAATAAGACGACGATTTTAATTCCAGCACTGCGTTTACATTTTGAGGGAAATATTTCCACACTTTGTATCTGGCTTTGAATAACTGTAGATCTCTCTAGAACTCTGTTACTCTGGAAAAAAACCCAACAACTTAGTCTCTGTGCATATGCTTTTTACCTTCAGGAAATCCAAGCAATTCCACTTAGTTTTGGAGTGAAAGGGTGTTTTAGAGGACTATGCTGTGTTTGATTCCTAGAGGGTACCCTGGTTTGCTGTAGACCAACATTAGTTACAGTTACTATCGATGAGATGAATAGAGGTTTGTTCTTAGCTGTGGTAGCTTGACAGCCAGTGTGAGCTGACTTTGAGAAGTGATTTGGGAGCATCTAGTTTGTCTTTTCTTTCTCAAAGAAAGCAGCTGTGGTGATGAACCCAGTGACCAAGCGTGAAACTTGGAGAAGCTCATGCTTAGAAGAAAAAACTGTCAACCAAACACCATCCTGTTCCTTCCCTTTGAATCATGTACAAGATGTGAAGGTCACTCTTTCCAGTGGTGTCACTTTAGTTCTGTAATCCACAACGCCAACTGTCCGTTGCCAGTCACAAGCATGCAAATTGTGCCGCTGTTAAAGGATGTTGGTTTTTTGTCATGCCACCTGTAGCTGCACAGCTGGTGACATCTCACCTTAAATCACATATGTCAAGGCATTGTCACAGTGTGTCAGGAAGATGCAAATGTTTTAGAGGAAGTGAGGGTGGGTACCAAGGCATGCATGCTAAAAATTCCATCTAAGACAGTGTTGGGAAAAGATATGGATAGCATCAGAGGACAGACAAACCACCAAAACCAGAGGTGGTCTCAAAAACCTTCATCCCACACATATATAGATAAAATTCATTTTTTTTTAAATGAATTAAGGCTGCCATAACAGGCAGCAGGTATGTGATATTGAAATTACTGGAGAGTGAGTGTGAAAGGTTTCTATTGTCAGTGATTCCCATAAAAAATAACAAATCACCTTGTAATGGCATAATTTACTTTTTCCAGGGGAAAGCAGAAACAGGTTTATTCAAAAAAGCTTGAAACAAGACGTAGGTTAACATCCTTCAGTAGGTAGATGTCTTGGCAGAAGGCACAAAACCTGCTGTTGTAGATGTTGAAATATTTGGGGAGACAGTAGAGGTGATTACCTTCCCTGAAGTGCAAGGGAAGGTCAGAGCTGCGTACCTTAAGTGGACAGACTCTTGGCCCGTGGTCTGGGTGAGCAGTTGTGAACTGAGTCACTTTGGCTGTGCTTCGTCCCATGTGTAAGAGCCAGGTACTGTGAGGGCTAGGTTGACTGGCCTGAAAAGTCAAACTTTTCTACTGGAAAAGGATGATAAAATTGCCACGGGAAAACAACTTTTCCTGTTCTGTTTCTTCTGAGGAAGGTCAAATCTGCGATGTCTGACTCCTTTTTAAATCTTTGTACGTGACCTTTTGCTTGTTTGTCTTCAGAGGCTAAAATCTGAAAACTGTATTGCAGGGTTATTTTCGATACCAATTGAGCTGAATTTTGGAAACCTAGTGGCAAAACCACATTCTGAGAAAAAACCTTTCTCCCAGGTCGCGATCTGCAACCATAAGGTGTTTTGGTTGCCAGACTTAGAGAATCTTGCTGGCCCCATGAATGTAGCTGGTGATGTTCAATATTTATACTCCAGAATCCACCAGATCCTGACCTGGAGAAAGTGAATATTGTTGCTGTGTTCACTGGAAGTTGTGTGAGGATCAGGTGGAATGACTTCAGGTAAAAGCAGACAGCATGCTGGATTTCACAAGCAATACATTATGTTCAGATTTTTATTGATTTTTTTTTTTTTTTCACATACACATTTGTCCTACTTCTGTCATCTACAGCAAATCTTCTCAAAGTAAGAAATTCTTTTGCCTGATCTGGCATGCCTAAAAAAACCCTAACTTTTCCTACTTTTTTCTTCTAGTGGATACAAGTTATAATTTGCAAAACAATCACATGGTGTACTGCCATGTCAATCAAACTTTTAAAAATGAGATTTAACTTAAACAGTGCTTGCTTAAATCCTATGTTTACACAGGCCTACACATCTATGTTCTCAATGAAATGAATAGTTGTCAAAAGAACAAAACATGTATTATCTGTTCCTTACACTGACTTGAGCAATAATGAATAGCATTACAAAGGAAGACTCTAGCAGATATGACAGTCTTGGGATTTTGTTCTTTTAAAATCACATCAGTAACACTGGATATGAATTAAAACATGGTAGTGTGTGTGGAGGGAATAAAATGTCTAACAGAATTACAATCACCTATTTTAATTGATTTTTTTTTTTGCCATAACGTTGAGATAAGGGATGGGCATGGAGGAGGATTTTCTTGTCATGAAGTTTTGTATGGAAACAAAATATATTTGAAACTATCAGAAAGATTCAACCATGAAAGATGATTTTAAATATGTAGCTAAAGAGTTTTGTATTTTCCAAAATAATTTCTCCAAGATCTATTGCAGAAAATCCTTTCTCCCAGGAGCACTAAGGGATAAGCATGTCCCGCTTCAATGTGTAACAACCATCCAAACTTTGCTGGCCCTTTTGCCTGATCCACAGGCTCATGAAGTCAGCCAGAGCTTTTCCGTTACCCTCTGTGATATTCTCACTGATGTTTCCAATTCCTAGCTGACTTCTGCCTGTACTTACTGCTGATGAATCCTGTGCTGGGTTATAGTGCTAACTCATTTTGCCTGTTCACCAGAATACATATAATTTTATTTAAAAAAAGAATTGCTAAGGACAAGCTTCTCTTAATGATAGTGATATTTCTTTGGGAATATTTTTCTTCAGTGATATATGTTACATTTTTAATGGATATATATTTTTCTTCCACCCATATAACAATGATCTGATGTAACGTTTTATGCCACCTCTGGTACCTCTGTGCCATTTCCTATTGAAACTCTATGCCTACAGATGAGGTAGTGCTATGGTTGGAATTTCATTTTACTTTGCTTGCTTTCCAGGGCTTGGAAAAAGACAAATCTGAGATAGTGATGGGAACTTCTAGTTTTACCCATCTCATCGTGTGTTTCCTTTCCTGATGTCTCTGATTTTCTAGGGGACAAAACACAACCGAGCTTAAACAATTTGGATCGAAGTGTCTTTTCATCAAATGGCAAACAAGCAGCATTGCATTCTATGCTGCTTCTCCAGGTGGCACCCCTCATTCCTTCATAGCCTCAGCTATAAGTTGCGGGTCTGTGTTACAGTTTAGTGTGTACAATTTTTTTTAGTAATAAAAGGAATTTTGGAAACAATTGGTGTGGAATGGCGCTGCAGACACTAGACAATCCCCTGCACGTAACCAGCTCTGCATGACTTGTAAAAACCAGCTTGAAATAGGTATGGATGAAGTAACACAGGGCTAGAACAGTATCATATCAAATATGTAAAAGGGAAGGATTAAGCCTCGTCTTCTGTTCTTAAAAAAACAACTGTGAAGTTTGCAGGCATAGAAAGCATCTTTATTAGTTCAATGAACTGCTATTCAAATCCACCTTCTGTTACCTGAATAAAGCTTCGTGCCTCTAAAAGTGTGCCCCAAAGTTTTTTCCAACTCCGTCCTTTGTTCTAAGAAAATATTACCTCTTCTTGGGTTACCTTGCCTTACTTCTAGCCTCAGGCTGTAATAGCAAACAACCCTAATAAATACCCTATCTGCACACAGATAAAGATATTTTGAAAACTGTAGAATCATAGAATGGCTTGGGTTGGAAGGGGCCTTAAAGATCATCCAGTTCCAACAGCCCTGCTGTGGCAGGGGCACCTCCGACTAGACCAGGTAGCTCAAGGCTCCGTCCAACCTAGATTTGAACACATCCAGTGATGGAGCATCCACAACTTCACTGGGCAAGCTATTCCAGTGTCTCATCACCCTCAGAGTGAAGAATTTCCTTTTTATTTCTAAATCTACCCTCTTTCAGTTTCAAACTATTACCCCTTGTCCTATAACTACAGGCCTTTGTGAAAAGTCCCTCCCCAGCTTTCTTGTAGGCGTCCTTCAGGTACTGGTAGGACATAAACCATACGTAAGCAGCTACGCTTCTGTCTGTATTACAGGTGAAGCAATCTCCTTCTCTGTCAGGAGGACAGGTAGTCAGTGCTTGTCAGGAGGAGTTGCATTGTATAAGTAAGTATCCTGTCCGTGGAAGAGAAAGAGTTGATGTGTTTCTGTCAGTGGTAGGCACCCTGTTCGGGTAAGCACACCCGTTCATGATGTACTTAATGCCTGCATATATAGATCATATTTACATGACCTACTCCACTCCTTGTTTACAGGATCCTTGTATTATTATCATCAAAAAATCAGCTTTAAATCCAATCTTCTTTTCTCCCTGCATATCTTGTTCCTCCTATCTCTTCTGTATGTTCTTCACCTCTCGCTTGCCTCTTCATTTCGTTTTCAGCATGTGCTTCCTGCCAGACCTGCAGGAGAGAGGCTTTTTACCAAGGACTGTAGTAACTGGATAAGAAGCAACTGTTTTGAACTGAAAGAGGGTAAGTTTAGATTGAATATGCAGATATTTTACAATTAGTGTGGTGAGACACAGGAACAGGTTACCCAGAGATGTGGATGCCCCATCATTGGAAGTGTTCAAGGTCAGGCTGAACAGGGCTTTGAGCAACCTGATCTAGTAAAAGTTGTCACTGCTTATGGCAGAGGGGTTGGACTAGACGATTCTTAAAGGCCCCTTCCAACCCAAACCATTCTGTGATTTGCCCAGTGGGAATAGGCAATTATCAATGTTTTGGTTTTTTTGAGGTCATACCAGTTCCTGCATGTACATCTAGGAGTATTGGTTCTGTCCCTGAAAACAACCTATCTCGTTCAGCATACAACAGCTTAGCCTTTACATTAGTTCCAATATACAATCTCTTCTGTTCTTGGCTTTATGACAGCCCTTGATCTTACAGATTCAAAGGCACTCTTTACTTTTTTGCTGTTATTTAATACCCAGTGTTACAACTGCAGTCAGCTTTTGACTACAGTGCTTACCATTTCACAACATCTGTACTTCCTGAATGAACTCATCAGAGCTCGTGGAGGAGTGGAGCTAATGAGCCTTGAGAACAAAACTGTCCTTACAAATTGCGGCAATGGGCTCTCCAAGTAATGTTTCTCTTAAATATTTGATTCTTCAAGAAGCTACGAAGAAATTATAAAAATAGCAGAAGACATAAAAGAGTATTATCTTAATAAACTTCTAAACTCTAGTCGTGACTTCCCAAAGACAATCTTCTAAAAGCTTGAAATCCATGTTTTGTGTAAGTATTACTCCATGCATGTTTTCCTTAATTTGAATGGAAGATACAAAATCAAAGTTGAACATATCAGTTTGTCCTTCACTTTTACATATTATGACCACATATCTTTTTTCCTTTCCTTTCTGTCTCCCACCTCCTGCTTCTTTGCTTTGCATAGTAAGTCTTTCAGAAATACTCGAAATAATCATTATCCTGACTTGGCTATGACAAGCAAGAACAAGAAGGAGGCTTGTTTCTGAAAGTCCATGTTTCTTGGTTCAATTATTTTCTTATTAAGATCAGATGGAGGCTGAAGGATGCTTTTTTAAAAAAATGATCAATTCAACAACAAACCAAACAATTGTAATGTCATTACTGCACCTTACCCAGTCAAGGTATTAAAAGATTTTTGAGCTCTAAAATGAAGACTGTGTTGCAGATTAGATATTTTCCCTCAGCTTTGGGTTCACCTTCATTACTGCCCTCTTCTTTTTGTTCTAGTTTTCTTAACTCCTCAGATCTTTAATTCAGATCCTACAGGTGTTTCTCTTTTTTTTTTTTTTCTCTTATTATATTTGAAACTGATACAACATTCTTGTAACACACTTTGTGTCATTTGAAATTGCTACTAGATGTCATTGGGCTCAGACAAATTCAGGCACAGAGGGACTACCATTGACATTTTGGAGCATAAGATGCCAAGTTCTGGTTTTACGTGCCTTATCTAAAGCTTACTGGAGCCAATATGTGGCTCCAGGGACTTCAGAGAGTGATACATAAAATCACACAACCACAAACAAAATCTTAACACTGACACTTGTTCTGTAAACAATTATAGATGAACCTATTCATGAACTACATAACAATGTCCTTCTTTTACCTACATCTGAATATTCATCACTGATCTTCTTACTGCTTATACCTTCCTTAAACCTATGTTGAAATATGTGAATACTGAATTATAAATGCATTAATATTAGGATAAAAATTAACTCTTGATAACTTGTCTGTGAAGATGTGTCATGAATATGAGCTGATGACAAGCTTAATTAACATCACCGGAAAATATGAAAGATAAAAAAAAAAGGTCAGGAAAGAAAGTAAAATTTAAAAATAAACAGAAAAAAAGACTGTTGGACCATTTCACACACCTTAGCTGAACCACTCAATCTGTCAATCTTGAGTACATGAAAATTGTCAGTACCAGTTGTCAACTAACCAGGAGTCCAGCTGGGTTCTAGTCCTGCTTGGACATTCACAATGCAGCCTCTGTATGTCTTGAGAACAAAGCTTAAGGGTTTTTCTCCTCCCTTTTTCTCTTCAAAGACAGAAGTAGATATAACTTATGCCACTGCACTTGAGATTCAGTTCAGAATTTGTCATGTTTTCCAGGTACTACGCAAATCCTTTCTATAAAGCAGAAAGGAAACACTGAAAGAAAAAGAAATACACTGAAATGTCTACTTTGAAAGCAAAACCGTATCAGTTTAATAGGAGCTGCTGATAATTAATGTAGCTGAAAAATGAGAAATTAATAAAATTGGAAAACAATAGGTCAAGAAAGAAGGTAAGATTAAAAAAATATATATAATAAAAAATATTGTCAGATCATTTCAGAAAAATAATTGATAAAAATCATCAATCTGATTTTTAGGAATAACACAAAACCTTCCTTATCCTGCCTACTGCACTTCTTTAGGGGCAGTTCTGCTATCTGGGGGAAGGGGGTACAGCTTGCTTTCTAAAGGCAGAATCTGAGCTCTGTAATGTTTTTACCTTTCTTCCATACTTTTTCTTTACAATATTCCTTATCAGCATTCAGAAAATTATCAGTTCTTCTGCACGTTATCCACTAAGACAGTTCTACTAGAACATCTTTGATTTATCTCCATATGACTGAACTTCATGCATTGTAGTCACCCGAGATTCTGTATTTATTAAGAGTCTCAGGAGAATAACTGCAAAGAGAAAGGCCTTTATGTGATTTTACTGTAACAGACATTTATTATTAAAACAGAACTGATAGTACTGTGCACGTAGTTTTACTCCATGCATAAAGTCTTCAGTGTTCCTTGTATCAGTACAAAATGTAGTATATTAAATAGTCTGCCTACAAATCTGGTTCAGCTGTAATTTGCCAAGTAAGAAAAACCTCTTACTAAAGAGCCATCCATTACAGTGTATTGTAATAAATCAAAATCTGTCAAGAAAAAAAAACAACCTTACTTATTGCAGAAAGTTGTTTTGATGCTAATTCCTCTTTTACTTCTCATGAGAGGATTAGCTCAGGGTCTTGGAAGTGCAAAGGAATCCAATCTGTCAACTTAAAAGACTTTTTCAATGTGCAAATAAATAGATGAATCTCCTTATAAAGCCAATGTGCCACCACCAGATATGAGTCTCATGTTTCCTTAAGCTCCCTTTGAGCGGTAGATGTCTTTTTTGACATTTCTTCTTACAAACAAAACTCAGTTGTTTTGGGTTTGGGGTTTTTTGTGTATTAGGAAGACCATTATGAACACCATCCTTGTGTAGTAAAGACTTGCGTATATTTTGTATATATTTTCACAATATGCAAGGAATCTGACACTCCTTTAAAAACCAGACAAATACTGTTGGTTTACTGCTTTTTAAAATATTTTCATGGTCTAATTTCAGAGAAGGGTTTCTAATAAGTTGCAGCCCAATTTATTGGTGAAAAGTTTTTGCAAAGATTCCTGCTATTAGATATTTGTTTAAATTTGCGACTGAATAGGTTCCTAAGTAACCATGAAAATACATTTTTGCATATAGAGTATTCCTCTGCTGAGAGAAAGTCATATGAATTAAGGTGCCTACATGTGGTGGTGTGTCCTTATCAGAAGATACAATACCTTTGATACTACACAGCTACTTGACACTTAGTATTTCAGTGGCTGATGCTAGTTTGTATGTAAGTTATATCAATTACAACAGTTATATTATTTTCATGTTCTGCAAAGCCAAGGTTTAAATCCATGTTTGCAGTGTTAAATTTTAAACCATTCCCAGCATTAGTCTTCAAATTTTCCCAACAGAATATGTCTATATGTGTAAAACATCTATTTAACAAAGATAAATTCACGCCTGAGATTTGAGATCTATGCCTCCAGTTGTATAAGCACATATCTTTACGCAGAAATGCTCTTTTTGTTTGTTTGGTTGGTTTGGTTTAAGTAAAAGGCTTAAGAATGCTTTTAGCTTATTTGCCTGTATCCCTCCCTGCTTTTGGACTGTATAACCAGACAAAAGCTTCTGAACAAGCAGGAGTCATGATGTTTGCCACTGAAAGTAGTAAACGCAGGAACTCTACTCTCTAAAGAATACTCAAAGTCCACATTGAAATGGATATCTTACTACGTTGCTGGACTAGTATAAAGAAACTGACATGCATCATTTCCATCAATGCTGCAATTTGCTTTACGTCGTTCTCAGCTGTTTAAATATATCATTTTGTCACCTGTTTTACTTGTTTTCAGCTCTGCAGGTATTTGCATCCTTAAGGTTAGAAACAAACAAAATAAAGCTCTAAAATTCCACTTGATATATACCTTTACAAAAGAAATTGCTCACTATTGAAAATATCCACAAGCATGGTTTTAGCCCATATCTGGTATTGTCTTGTGTTTCAATCAAGCTGGTGAGCAGACTACAAATCACCTGTATGCAGAGAGCACTGCAGAAGGGACTCAGGAAGGGCACACTGGCCTTCCACTGAAAATTTTCCTCTGATTTATTCACAGATAGAGGAAAAACACTTGAAACGTGTCTAAGTTCTAGAAAGACCTTGTCAGTTCTGTAATCTGTCAGTGTCCTCAGAACAGCAATGAAGATAATCATGCGCACGACTCCTATATTTACATGCAAGAAGCCACCTAAAAGATGACAGATGTAATTTTATTACAGTCATTTGCCTTATTTGATGAATTGAACTCCTTTTTGCTTCCAATTCTCATCTTTTGTCCTTTCTAAACTTCAGTAAACAAAACTGTCAGTTGCTCCCCAGAATATATTTCTCAGCTTTTTTTTTAGCTTACCTTCTTTTTTTCCCCTTCTTCTCTTTTTGTTTTAGAGGCTGACATAATTGGATGCTGTGAACTTCCGTTTCTACTCTGTTATTTCATATAATAATAGCATTGTTTAGGATTGGGCAGGTGTGGTAAAACACAGGAGAGATGCACAGAGAGGGGAAGGTCTGGGATCATATGCCTTAGGAACCCTGGGACAAACCACTGAATATCTTTGAGTGTGGTAAATTAGGAATTTCTTTTCTGTTGAACTTCAAATCACTGAGCAAATGTCTGTGAGAAAGATATTTGGACACCTGTAGGTCTGCTACTGGTAATATAACTCTTTAAAAGAGGATGAACTACTCTGCTCTGTACATTGGCTCTATCGCTTTTATTTTCCCAGCCTAATATTTTTCTTTTTCAATGTGAAATTATTTTATTTTCCCCTACTGATAGCTTTACCTCAAAATTAAGAAAAGATAAGCTATAATTTCTTTCTCACCTTTTCTTGTAACCCCTGTAGTATATAATTTCAGTTTCTTGAAGGAAACTATTTTTATTTTCTTTTTTGACACTTACTTGATTTGTAATTTCCTTAGTTATATTGTGGACTTATGACAATTTGAAAAAAGTTTCAATGTCAAGTTTATAGACAGAATTTCACATTTCAATTTAGGACAGCAGAACTGAAATACTCTCCAGAGTGCCTTGTCATTTTTCATCGTTTGGTTCGGTTGTTTTTTTTTTGTTTTTTGTTTTTTTTTTTAGATAGACATGACCACCACCAGATAAACATGGAGAAAATGAACTCACCTTAGTTCAGATATCTGAGTATCTTGGACTGAATGTTATGTGTTTGAGATGCTTTATTTTATTTTTAATAGTACATTCAAGAAAAGGATAACATATTTTTAGATGCTCTTGGAGCTCCCAAATTCCCAAGAGAGTATATTTTCCCCCTTGCTGCTTCTACATATATACTCTGATGAATGCAGATGTGAGTTATGCATTAGCATCAAGGGGAGAATTTTACGGCAGCTGCTGAGGCACAGCAAGCCTGAGTGGGTGGTGAGGAGAAAAGAAACAGCGACTTTCCAGTGGGAGTTTGAAAAGGCTGATGAGGAGTCTGTCTAGAGAAAGACATCTGTTCTGCTGTATTCAGACTCACAGACTAGACACCTAAAATAATACACATCATCAGAAGACTACTGAAGGATCCAGTGCTGCCCTTATCTGCAATAAGGCAGATACTCATCGATTTTTGTTTGTACATAGGAGAATCCTGCAGACTTAAAATGTAAAGCAGTATGCAGTCTTGGAGAATGAGGAAAGTAATTGCAACAGCCACTGTAGTTGAAGACAAACAAGAGAAACTACTTTGGTCAGAGAGGCAGGTCAGCATTTGAGACTTGGAGGGCAAATGGGAGCTGAAAATGTACTTGCAGGAATCTTTGGAAACGTGTGTTTTTACTGACTGCCAGGAAGAATTACTTGAAATTATTCCTTACTTTTTTCAGCTTCCCTCCCCCCCCCAGTAATTGGAACTTTCTGAAAGCATGAAATGGCTGTGCAAACTTCCCAGGGGTGACTTCAATAACATCTTCCTTAAATACATTTCTCCATGTTCTTAATCACCTCTAATGCTGCAACTGCAGTCAAGTGCATAGCAGGAGAGAACTAAGGAGTGTGAGATACAGCAGAAGAAAAAAAGAAGGAAAAGGAACTCAAATTTTCAAAAAGACCAGACTTACTGGAAAGTATATGTGAAAAAGTTTAAAATCTGATTAAGAGTGGATGAAGGCTAAGTTATCATAGAAACATGGAAATTCCTGGCTCATAAAGTTTGATCCTCTGCTACTGGAAGAAACTGTCTTGTTCACATGTTTCTCAAGCTTCACTGTGTAGTGAATAAGTCACCTGGTAGCTATACCAAGAAAGAATACTCTCTGGATCATCATGACTTCCACCCAGAATTTGGAGGGTGAGACCACTAGTGAACACAGCCTTTGCTGCTGCCCATCTCCTTCCAATGACACAAATGCTGTACAGTGGTCAGGAGGTACTCATGGAGGCAGGACTGGTAAGGAAGGAAATAGGCTAAAACCTAGAAGGTTGTCCATGCTTCAGGCTACTAACTGTGAGTGCACCTGGGTGTATATATAGAGAGAGATATAAAGGTGTCTCTGTACCCAGAGAGCCCTTGGAGAGGAGCTTTGGGAAACCCTGCAAGAAGTAATAGATTCATACCCCAAGGTGTAGATTTTAATCTGAGTAGTTAACAGTACAATCAAGAGTCTTGCTAAAACCAACAACTGGCATTTAACATTTAACATTATTAATAAAGTTTTAACATCCAAACCTGAGATGATATTTTAATAGGAAAATAAAAACTAAAATAATAGTTCTTTTTAACACTAAACAATATTCTTCACCAGTATCTCATTTAAAGAAAAGAGGGCAAAAATCACTGTCCTCATTTTCAGATAGGAAAGCCAAGGCACAGAGTAGTGAAATAGCTTGTCCTAGTTTATGCAGAAATCTGAGTGATCCCTAGTGATCATTAAGAAGAATCCAGCCTATTCTTGGCTAATGAGGACATAATATAAGATGTTCTGGATGTGGCTGAGACAAGATCAGACACACTTTGTGAAAGTGAAAATTTTACTAGATATTACACCATGTTCCGTTCAGTGGTGTGACAGAACAAAGGCTATTTGTTGTTTGGGGGCTATTAGTTAAATCAGGACTATGCATTGCTTTCAATAATTAATGATTGGAATATATTAGGAAAAAAAGGACAGTCAATTTACAATCAGCCTAATCTAACAGTTTAAATTTAAGGCAATGTACCAGTCTAGACCAATTTATTATAAGTTTGTTTAATTAATGTGAAGCACTTTGTATTTTAAAGTATTTCAGTGTTCTCCATATCTGAACTTGGTGGAATTAGTAGAGGATTCTATTAAGCTGTGACTTTACTAATGTAATTTGATGGCTCAAAATCTCAGTGTGCCTAGTTTTCACTATTTGTTCTGCTTCAAGACTTGACATGATCAGTCAGATCTGAGAATTATAATTATGCAGTGTAGAAATAGACTTCAGGATCTTGAGTCCCCACAGAAAAAGCCAGTGGGTATTTAATTAAGAATGAGAAAAAAGATTGACCTTCTTTTTCCGTTTAGTCTAAACTTCTGATTGATCTCTCTTTTTTTTTCTTTCTATTGATCTATTTATCTGCCTATCCAGTCTGCCACTAATAATCTTGACCTTATTTTGCATTGATTGATCATTTAAACTAATTTCTAGCCTGACTGCTGGTAATTTAATAATTTGAGCCAATTAGGAGTTAAATGGAATCAATAAACCATTTTGTGACATCACTGAGGGAAACACTGAAGTACCACTGTATCATTACCCCTTTCAGCAATTTATATCAATATTTTTAGAGCTAAAATCAAGCAAAGATACTACTGAAACTAGGAAAATAATTCATAATGTGTTGTTACATTTAGCTATCAAATTTTTGCAGCTTCAGATAATAAAAGCCAGAAAAAGCTGTCATTTGTTTAACCTCAGCAGGCACTCTTCATCTAATCAACATCTGGTATGGGAAAAGATGTGGTTGACTTCTGACTCCCACTTTCATCATACTGTAATTCTTGCTTTCCAGTTGTTCTGCCCTTCGTGTCCATTTCTGTAGTAAAAAAAAGAGCCTGATATCTTCTCAGCCAATCACCTCACAACTCAGATCAGTGTAATTCATGGAGGAATCATGATTTTGCTGAGAGGTTGAAATGTTTCTCCTAGAGAAAATCTGGTAAAGCAGCATTTCTGATACTAGAAATATCAGAGAAGGAGTTGGTTGGGGGAGAATAAAATGGAGGGTTAATGATAACTGCATATAAACACATGCTTCCACCACTTGAGGTATGGTTATCATCATGGTTTCAGCTCACATATTGGATTCATTAAGAAACCAAATGAGTAGATCCCCTACTTGTGTCTTCAGCTAACTTACCTGCCTTCGTAAGTTTTTGGTTCTCAAAGGGCAAGTGTTGATTACTCCATCTTTTGTACAAAACCTTTTGCCAATCTCTGGTTCCTCATGCAAGAACAAAAGCCATTCAAATACCTAGAAAACAGTTATATATCCTGAAGGAAAAAAGATTGTGAGGTATGTTTGGGGATGTTTGTAAGAATCTCCTCCTAAGCCTGGTAGGGGGAAAGGGGTGGTGATGGTTGCTTGCAAAAAGATCTATCCTTCTTCCTTACTGAATACTTCTGTGGAAAAGCTATTGTCTTGTCTATTCCCTGTGTATCTAAATGAGCAGATAAATATATAACAATATATGAAAATCTAGCAGAAACTGATACCCCTTTAGGTTTTCTCTTACATTTTTGTATCTCCCTTTTATTCCTAGATTAGAAGTTTCTTTGATCTACCCATTGCTTGTGTTAGATGAGTTATAACTATGGCTTCCCAGGGGCTTGAGTACAACTTGTCGTTCCTGCCTCTGGATGGTGACAGACACATTCTGCTAGCCCAAGAGCTGGACCACATGTAAGTGTTAATAGCATGCATTACCACTGTTGCAAGCTGCTTCTTTACTTCCCTGTAAGCCCTATCAGATCTGTGTCGGAGTTATTTTGCCTTCCTGATGAATGATTCCTAGCAACAAAACACAGATTATTATGGGTTTAGACATAAGCTTCTGTGAAGGTGCTAGATACTGTCCATGTGCCATTGAGCAGCCAATATAATCCTTCCTTTCAAATTTCTGTAATTCTTTGTAATCCTCTGGCTAAATTCTACTTTTCCAGCTGGATCGACAGTGTAGTAGTACTGGCCTGCCCCTCACCAGGTTGTGATTTAGGGTTGTTAGCTCTGTCCTGCACATGTCCCTTCTCTGTGCCAGAACAGATTAACTCTACTGGCTGCTATGTAAATCCAGACGTTTGCCACATGAATAATCCTTAGTCTGTTTGAAAATCTGTGACACATAAGGGGAAGGATGCGACATTCCAAATAACAGCCTACAGGAATCCTGATTGCCAATCACTTCACTTTGTGGGAAGAAGGTACTGTGCAGCACCCAATCCCACAGATATTTGCACATCAGCACTCACATCAACGTGATCATCACCACCTTCTGACTTTAGTTCTCCTACACTAGATCTTTTTTGAGTTTCAGCTGTTGGAATCTGTATGAGATGAACAGAAAAAGCAAGGGAGACAGAAGTGGCATAGAAATCTGAGCCAAAGTGATAGATGCCCTTCCTCTCCTCAAAAAAACCTGGAAACTACACCACACCACCCTATCAGCAAGCAACGAAGGCAACATTTTAACAAGCATCTTCAGTCAAAAAGGCAAAACCAGCACTGGACTGCATGAGGGGATGAGAGAGAAGAATACAAGGATATTATATGCTGTTACAGAACCAGATGACATGTCCTCATTCCAGATTATAGGCAGACAGTATTTTTCTAAACCTCTGCAAAAACAACAACAAAAGTAAGTCACATAAAGGGGCAATAAGCAGTTCATTGATATTGTTAGTGGAGGAGTGGGAAAAATCTCCAGAAGAGTAGTATAGGATGACAGGGAGGGTTTGATCTGGTAATAAAAAGCTGTATGAGAATGCCGTTAAGACTTAACAGCATGGTCCATCTGTCCTCCTCCTCTCCTAGTTCGATGACAAGGAAGAGAGCACTTTAAACAAAACAGGAAAATTCTTCTCCCTCCCTCACCCATCTGTGCAGTTTATTAATACCCAGCTGCAGATTGTCTGGGAAAATAGCCCAATTGTTTCATGAGTGTTGTCACACGTGTGCCAGAACCACATGTACAGTTGGACTTACGACCAAACTAAGAGCTTCTGCCCCTCAGGTTACTACAGTTGGTCTAGAGGAAATTACACAGTACACAGCAGTCTTTTACACTCTTTTCTAAAGCTTCTGGATTAATAATTGTACAGTATTCACTCACTGTGAAAATTGGTTTTCATGGTGTCCTACGGTATTTCTACACAGACTTTGGAGGAAATAATAATAATACTGAACAAGCTCATTGGCAAGAAATGGTGAATCAAGGAGATCTGGTATTGAAGAGACAAATTTTCATGATAAAACCTTTCAAATGAACTACATCTCTAATTTCCTTTATGCACACTTTTGCCTTCTGAAGTAAGCAGCAGTTTTCTGAGACTGTTCTAGTCAGTTGGATTTACACATGAAAAAATTGTTTAATAATTCTTGTAGCATGCAAAGCATCCCAGATTCAGATTCAAAACAAGAGAAGAGATTAGAGAGCAGAAAAGGGGAATAGAAATGAATGTTGTGGAGGGAATGCAAATTCTAAAGAAGGAAAACTTGGAAAAGTACAATGACATATTAAGTAGATGGTAGTTCCCCTTGCGTAGGAAAAGTAGAATCCTTACCAGTGTCTCAAAGATACACCACCTTTTCCTTTGCTGAATTTTGAGGGGTTTATTTGGTTTGGGGTTTGTTTAGTGGTTTGGTTTTTTTTGTTGTGTTTTTTTTTTTATAACGTGCAGCAAAAAAACCCTCAATAAGTTAAGGTAGTACATAACTTCATTGGGGGGGGAAGTTGGTTTATTTGTTAATCACAACCTATTCCACATATTTAAGATCAACGTAGCTCAAAGAAGCCCTCCATTTTCAGTTCTATAACCTATATATTTTTACTTTCTGTCTAGCTC
The DNA here is from genome assembly GCA_013396935.1 of Baryphthengus martii. Lineage (NCBI taxonomy): Eukaryota > Metazoa > Chordata > Aves > Coraciiformes > Momotidae > Baryphthengus > Baryphthengus martii. Next base: position 38,129 of record VWZK01004367.1, read on the forward strand.
TAAATGTTTGATCAATGGAATAGATTTCCTTTAAGAGCAAACGAGGGTTGTCCATTTCCCTTCCTCCCAAATGAGTTATTACTTTAATTTCTTTTTCATGTAAGTTTCTTTTGCATTATTTCTAAACCTTACTGTGAGTAGATTTGCAAAAAGTGAAATAAAGTGTCTAGAGACTCCATTAATGGAGTCCACTCATTAATGATAAAAAGCATTGGATTTAGACTCTTACATCAGCAGAGTTTCCTAATAATATATCAGATTTCTTCCAAACAGTTCCTTTTTTTTTTTTCCCAGAATTTGTTTATCTTTAATAAAATTATTTGATTTAATTTCATTTTATTACTGTTCCATAATTCTCTTTTTGTCCTTCATTTTGAATTTTAGTTTTCTCTATATTAAACTTATAAGAAAACCACACTTATTTAACTGCCAGCTCTTCAGAGCTTAGAGACTAAATTGCCTTGGAAACTACAAGTTTATGTAAGGATAATGGATTTCTGTTATTCGACAACTCAGCGATCTAATTATATAGTGACAGATATAGTTCAGATTTCATCTAAATTTATGATTGGTTAAAATTTCATTTTACAAGAATAGGTTAATGATTAAATATCAAATTATCTGTAGTTTTTTGTATTTTGATTTGTTCATCGTTCCATAGATACAAATGACAAAATTAAAATAATTGCAAGAACTTGTTTAAAATTTAAAAGAAAATTACATATTGAAAACCAATCCTGAATTTTGCATGGGACATGTTTAAACTGGGTTGTAAAATATTACATATTTAATCTCTCAGAGAAAACGCTTCTGGTGGTTATACCCAGGTTATTCAAACTCAGTATTCAAAGATGATATAAAAGCATTTGGGGTACCTATGTCAACTGAAGGGATAATATAACTCCTCCACACAGCATGGGCACAATCTTCAGTATCAACTTTGTACAGAAATTCAGCTGTTGTTCTCCATCCCTTGAGTCAGTGCTTTGTGGAGGATCTGTAAGACTTCCCCAGGCTGCACGCCCTGGGCTGCTGCGTGCTGAGGGATATCAGTGGTACGTCTAAGAAATCCATTTTCTCTCCTGCAAAGTCAAAGTGCTCCTCTTGACAGGTGCTGTGAGGAGGAACAACCTGGGCTGGTTTCACACTGCAAAGATGCAATTCCTTCATGACAACCACAGAAAGAAGCAATAGGACTAATAAGTTAGCAAACTAAGCCGGAAAGTTGGGGCGGGGAGGGAAGGAGGGGGAAGAGCAAAAGTGGTTCTTTCTAACAGACAAGAAAATAAATAAATAGGCAGTCCCTAGACCAGCTTTTGGATTTTTTTATTTTCACTGTCCTGTTTGATTTTAACTGATTTGACCAAGCCATAAGTTCCTTTTAAAGGAATACCTGTGACTGAAGGTGTACCTTGTGCCCAGGTTAGACAGTGGCTTTGCATTTTGAAATTCTCCCCCCCACATTGTTACAATTTTAAACTTCATTGTCTGTGTCAGGGCCCATTTCCTCCAAGATGGAATGATTACCAAAAATGTGTGTGTAGTGATAATTATAGATTTATGCTCACAACATGCAGTTCACCACCTGGGCTGAGGATTATACAAGGATTAAAACAAATTTCAGATAAAATTATGATACAATATAAACCCAGAGCTTCTGATTTGGACATGCTTTCCTTGTTGCTGTCTATTCCTAGCAACTCTGCCTTTCCCCAGTTAGAAATTTAAGTTCTTGTGTTATTTTATTTTGGGTTTTTTATGTTTCAACACGGTACTATTAATGTTGCAAATTTTGATTAAAAGGTGAGTAGTTTGTGCAAGAGACAATGTCTTAGAAAGTATCACTTTAATTCACACACCTTGCATACTATTGGAGCCCTTTCCAGTATCAATTCTATCTAGTTCTTTCTCATAAATATTCACAGAAAGTACTCCTCCTTAGCTTTAAAATCTGACCCCAGGATCCATCAGTCTTACCATCTCACTAATGCTATTGCATGGGGATTTTTATCTTTGTAATCCTGAAGAGCGCTGTCATGGTAATGCTGGTTTCTAAATAGTAAGAAGCAGTCATTTATTGTAATGAGCACCAGAATATGTCTTTTTTTACATTCTTTCATATATCAGAGATCTTAGGGTGCTTTGCTCAAATTTCCCTAAAATGTTACCTTTTAACAGAAACAAGTGTTGATACTTTTAAAATAAAGAAGCTGCCATTTAGAAAATCTTGAGCAAAGGCTTCCAAGTTTAGTTCACAAATGGATGCTTAAACATGAGAAATCAGGTTAGGAGTGCTGTAGAACAAAATCATCTTCAATGCAATGAAATTTAAATTTAATTAAATGTAGTGTCTCCAAGAAGGACTGCCTTTGTAAGTCTTCTACAAATTCTTTGCAGGTCATACGTGACCTCTGGGAGCATCTGGAAAGCCCTGGCTCTGGGACATGGAAACAAAGGTAACTGATATTATTTGGGTTTGTTTTAGTTTACTGCCTGTTGTTTTCAATGAAGTTGAAGATGTGGCAAGAGCATAGACAAGATAAAGAAAAGCTCTTAATAAATTCCCTTGACAATGCACTTTTCTTGGTTAAAATTCACAATGGCAAATGATATAGAAGCTCAGATGCATTGCCAAATAAACCTGACATAGGCACTCTGCAGTCCGGCTCGAATAGAAATTAGACACTTTTTGATCACTGTCTGCAAAGGAAACTTCTGTTTTTTCCATTTCCAGTTTGTGTCTTCTTTGGGGTATTTCATGCATCTATCATTTGGAGGTTACATATAGAACAGTGATGAAGACGTACACCAGTTTTCAAGGTAGGATGTCAAAAACAGAAGTCTGAACTCAGCTGCACCCTTCTGTCTGTCCTGCTTGCCTGACCCCTGCAAACATGTTACTCATTGGGGATGAGGAATTATCAGAAAGCTGGTAATGATAAACTAATCTGGGTACAGACTTGTAAACACTTGCTCATGATTCATATCTAGTACTAGATAGCTGGAGAATTCTTTGAGGCCAGCATCAAGAAGGCATGATGCGCAGTGCCAGTACTGACACACGAACCTTGATCACCATGGGAAAAAATTATAGCATAATAAAGATTATTACAGTATTATTACAGCCCAGTAAGCTTTCTCACTTCACTCAGGTCAGACCGATACTTAGGAGAGAGCTCCCTGTGCATTGTTGCATCTCTTGTTGTAGAAACCACAACCATTCAAAGGAAGATTAAATTAGATGACAAACAGTATCATTAGGTGAAATTAAAGGGCTACTAAAAATCTGGAAAGTGAGCTAGACTCACTTTTCGTACGTACTTGACTTAGCCAGTTAATGTTAGGCATCATGTTTGTTGCTGAAAACTGCATCTACCCTACTTCAGTAGAGAAGCTTACTTGGGTGAATGCACTGAATGTAAATGTTTCTGGGCTTTTGGGTTTAAATCAGCCATTAGCACTGCCTTTTATTTCATCCGATTAACATTTATACACTCAGGAAGGGAATTTTCTTAGCCTAGCAATAAGGGTTTGTATTTTCCTCTTTACATCCTCAAATACAGACAATAACCCCCTAATGAGAGTTGAGGAGGTTTTTTTTCATTTGAATATATTCTGAAGGAAGAGGTTTTGGTGGGAAAAAGTAATTAGTGATGGGTAATTGTTGTTTCTTGAAATTTTGCTTGAAGTCTAGAAAGGCAAATAAGTTTTAAAGGCCGCCACATTCCTCAAGCAGCAGTTTATCTTCTGTGCTAAGGAAGAGAACTATTGCCACGCACAATTGAAGATCACAATGCTATTTTAACTATAAATTTACACAGGCTATGTCCTTTAATTTAAGGTGTATGCTGCAATGAGTCAGCTAAGGCAGAGTAAGGTTTAAAGGAAGTTAATGCACCAGAGAATGTAGCAGGACCTAATTGAACTAGCAGGCTTTCACTCAATATGAAACGTGGACTATCTTGGCAACACTGCTGGATGCTTTGTGGACCAGGGTCTTGAGCTGAAGCCAGGGAGATTAAACTAGTCTAAATGATAGTAACAATCCTCTTCTTGTAGAAATAGCCACTGGAATTACTTTATGTTCTCCAAGGTGTCTGCCTTGCTCTAGTGCCCTTGGTTATACCCCTCTTGGGAGTTTTAGAAGGAATGAGAACAGGCCGCCCTCCCTCCCAGCCACAGGCACTTTTTATCTCTCAACAGATCAAATATTCTGGGCAGTTGCTATGAAACACAGGCAACTGGCACTCTTTCTCAGTGCCACATTTGCCAGATAGGGATAAGGACATCTCTCTCACAAGAATATACTCAGATATGTTGTGAGGAACATATTACAGATCAGACAAACAAGGAAAAAACATCAGATGCACAAAGATTTTTTTTAAAAAACCCTCAAAACTGTACTCTTCTGCTTCACTGATAAAGGAGCACAAGATTACAGTTTTCATAAAGTTTCCAGTTCTCTTAGGAAGATTACTTGAAAGTTCTTCTCTAGAGTTGCTTATGTGGCATCAATAACAAAACAAAAATACAGCTTCAGTTCTTCCTGAAGTTCTTGTAAGTTAAAGCTGTAGCTGTAGCTCCCCGTATCTGATGAACAGAGAATGCAGCAGTATTCTCAGATTTCTTAGGTTCTGTAGAGACAGTGATTCACTCTTTGGGTGTGATAATTCAAGATAAAGCTGAGATTCTGTGAAACAATGAAGAAGCAAATACTCTTGAGCATATTTTACAATAGAGATTTCTTTCCTGTGGAGTATTTTGTTCTCAGCAAATGCAGATTTAGATGTTTGGGGAGGGGGGGGGGATTGCAATCTGTATACTGTTTACAGAAGCTGGTGAGGGGATTGGAGAACATGTCTTATGAGGAGAGGCTGAGGGAGCTGAGATTGTTCAGCCTGAAGAAGAGGAGGCTGAGAGGAGACCTTATTGCTTTCTACAGCTCCCTGAAAGGAGGTTGTAGTGAGGCTGATGTTGGCCTTCTCTCCCTACTAATGACAGGACAAGAGGAAATGGCCACAAGTTGTACCAGGGGAAGTACAGATTAGATATTAGGAAGAATTTCTTTACTGAAAGAGTAGTTAAGGATTGGAACAGGTTGCCCATGGAGGTGGTGGAGTCACCATCCATGGAGGGGTTAAAAAAACAGGTGGATGTGGCACTTCGGGACATGGTCTAGTGGTCATAGAGGTGTTGAGTAGAAGATTGGACTTGATGCTGTTGAAGGGTTTTTCCAACCGTAACTTTCTATGATTGTATTTTACAGAGAAGTCTTATAACAACTTCTTCCATCTAAATACTGAAGAATAGATCACAATATGCCTGAATTTTATCAGAGTTTGTATATATCAACATTTTGCAAAGCCTTCTCATTTTACTACAGGTCATAAAACTTTTCTCCTGTTTTTCACCCCTATAAAGTGGTGACATCTCTAGTAGCACACCTCATGCTTCACAGCACTCACAATGCAGCCTCAGTCTAAGTGAAAGGTCGGGAGCCTTGGTCATTACCTGAATATGAAAACAAATGCACGTTACATGAATGTGGCTTATGTTGCAGTAGTTCTTATCTCATCCCTTCCCACTTCTAACCCTGTCTTCTAGAGTAGTTTGTACAGTGCTAATTATCTTGAGCCGAACCTCTACAAGTATTTAGCTACCTAAAAATGAAAATACTTGTATTTACAAAAATGTAATTAAGGAAATCCTCTAAAGATTTTGACTCAAATTTCCCAGCTAGTTCTGCTAATGTCTCTTTTATAAGGCCTCCTTGAGTGCTTCTGTGAATATTACAGTTTTAAATATCTAACTATGGCCTTCCTGCATGCTAGGGTGTTCAGTGAGCTACTGTTCTGGATGTGTAATGTGAGAATACGACACACATATTAATAATCAATATGCTGTGCCATAGATTCTCCATTAATAGCCATTAAGCACTCAAACTTGAGTACATTTATTTTTCTGTCTGCCCAGTTACACGTCAGAGACTCCGGGCAGACTTTGTGCAATCTCCATCGGCAGCACAAGTCTGCATCTTGCAGAATGAAACAGCCTGAGCTTTTCACAGTTGCAAATCAGATTTCTCTATCAGAGCAGTGATTTTTAAATAGGAATATTTTCCTTTTTACCAAATTCTGTTGCTCTCTGTACTATAAGCAATTGAAATATCCTGGGTTTAACCTTGAATTTTCAGCTGAGGAGAAAATAAACATCCAGGCACTGTTCTCTGGCAATGGCTCTCTGGAGAAAAAGAGACACACGCAATTTTTTTTTCTCATTCTGCAAAAGATCCCCAGGTAATTTGTCCAGGTCATTTTATACAGTCAGCATAGCTCCTGACACATATGTTCCTCTTCCCCTAGAGCATTGGACACAGTAACTCATTAGTACTCTTCCTCAGTGATTTAGTCAAGTTTCTGTCTGACTCCCTGATTAATTCACACAGCTTCCTCCAAAACTCTGACTTAATAAAAGTGAGAGCTCTGGCCGTGCAGGTTCCCTCTCTAACAGAATAATTGTGACCTTCTGCATCACGCAGACCCTTCTGGACCTGGACAAGCTGTTTGAAAAGTGACCTGGCTGCAAGACAAAGCCATGCTAGATGAACTTCTGGGCTATCTCCCAAGGAGACTGGCATGGTAGTGCAGGTAGGCTATCAACAATCTTCTCTGTCTGCCTCTGTCTTACTGTTTTAAGGCAAACAAAAGGCTGTCAAATAGAAAGGAAATGGCTGAGGTCTGATAGCACATCCCAAGTCATGGATGAGTGGCCAAGGTCATCTGTGCAAATCAACACTTAAGAGCTACTTATACACAAATGCCACCTTCTAAAAGCAGCCACTTGTCCCAGTCATATAATCACAGAATCATTTAGGTTGGAAAAGACCTTTAAGATCATCAAGTCCAACTATTAATCCAACACTGCCAAGTCTACCAATAAACCCTGTCCCTACATGCCACATCTACATGCTTATTTAACACCTGCAGGGATGGTGACCACCACTTCCCTGGGACAGCCTGTTCCAATGCTTAACAACCGTTTCAGTGAATAAATTTTTCCCAATATTTAATCTAAATCTCCCCTGGTGCAACATAAGCCCATTTCCTCTTGTCCTACCACTAGTTACTTGGGAGAAGAGACCAACCCCCACCTCACTACAGCTTGCTTTCAGGTAGCTGTAGAGAGTGAGGGCGTCTCCCGTGAGCCTCCTTTTCTCCAGGTTAAACAATCCCAGTTCCCTCAACCACCTCTCAAAAGACTTGTTCTCCAGACCATTCACCAGCTTCGTTGCCTTTCTTTGGGCACTCTCCAGTACCTCCACGTTCTTCTTGTAGGGACAGCCCCAAAACTGAACACACTGTTCGAGGGGCAGCCTCAACAGCACCAATTACAGGAAGACAACCACTTCCCTACTCCTGCTAGCCACACTATTTCTGATACAAGCCAGGATGCTGTCGGCCTTCTTGGCCACCTGGGCACACTTCTGTTGATCAACACCCCCAGGTCCTTTTCTGCAGGGCAGCTTTCCAGCTACTCTTCCCCAAGCCTGTAGTATTGCATGGAGTTGTTGTGGCCTAGGTGCAGGACCTGATACTTGGCCTCGTTGAACCTCATGCCTTTGGTCTCAGCCCCTCAATCCATCCTGTCCAGATCCCTCTGTAGAGCCTCCCCCCCTCAAGCGGATCAACACTCCCACCCAACTTGGTGTCATCCGCAAACTTCCTGAGAATGCCCTTGATCCCCTTGTCCAGATCACTGATAACGATTTTAAATAGCGCTGTCCCCAATATTAAGCCCTGGGGAGCACCACCCGTGACTGGCCACCAACTGGATTTATTGCCATTCACCAAATTCAGTCTTCATACTCTGCACATTGGTTTCATCAGCCCAGATGTCCTCATGCCACTGTATCACTTCATGCACAACTGCTAGCCTATGTTGATCTTTGCCTTCCCCTACCCTCTTCTAGATTATATGTTTCCACCTTTTGCCTAGTTGTCAGTTGGTACCTCAGCATGTATCTTTGAATTTTCTGTTCTTTATCAGCAGCCTTCTCCCTCATGGTCAATTTCTATTTCATGGTAATATGCAGGAAGTGGATATACAGGTAAAAGAACTAATTAGAAACTTTGAATTGAGTCTCAGAAGACTCAAGTTCTGTGTTTAGATTTAAAAAGAAAAATACTTTTTCTTTCCTTAATATAAATCTGACAATATAGAAACTGTAATAGCATCTTAGCTCAGAACACAGAAAGAATCTACTTCCTGTAAATACAACAGGGTTATTTTTACCTGTTTTAAAAAGGGGATTGGAGAAGATGACCCTCAGAGGTCCTTTCCAACCTCAATCATTCTGTAACATTTATACATCTGAGCAAGAAAAGTCACTTCTAAGGTTCTTACTACTCTAGTAACACTGACAAAACCATCTCTATTGTTTCATGCATGTTGTAATTATGCCTGAGAGAAAGCAAATTAGAAACTGTGTTCCACAAAATGAACGAATTAAGCTGTAACTGTGAGGTGGGAATGGGAATGCTCTAACACCACGAGAGTGCAGTCAGCAGGGTTTGCACCTATTTATTAGCCAATTCAGGAGGAGTCTTTTGACAAGCCCTAGCAAACAAACTCAGTATTTGTTCTTCTCCTTTCTACAGAGAATGTGCAAAAGGGTGTGGCTTGTAGCTTCTTGATGGCTATTATTGCTTTAACCATAATTGTCATCAGATATTTTGTAGACAGCATGGTGTAGGGTATTTAACACTTCTAAATTATACCTTTTCTTCCATGTACTTATTGCAGGAAAAATATCAGATGATAGTCACCAATATGAACCAGCCTAAACATTTGTCTTTTGTTCCTTGATACATTTATCCCATCATGTCACTTCCTACATTTTGACAATGTCTCTGATGAGTATGAAAACAACATACCTACAATATCAGAATAAAACTGGAAGTAAATGTAAAACAACAGAAGTTTGTGAAAGAATTACACTTTAACAATACAAGCAGATTAGAGAGGGTAGGGGTGGCACTGGGATTGCTTTCTCTGAAGCCTTCTACTTTGTGGAGCCTACAGAGAGTCGGTTTTGAGATAGAGTAGTAAGGAAAACAAAAATATAGCTAACTATAAAAAATTATTCATGTGTTCTCTTTATAGTTATTCTCAGCATTTTCCTGGGCTGTGATTCTGGAAAGATGTTTTGTTTGGATTTAGATTTATACCAAGCTATGCTGCCCTGAATTGTCCATTTCAGTGTTTTGGGTACATTTAAATAACCTCAGGTGTATGTCTGTCTGGGATAGAAGCTGTGTTGTCTAGCAGGATCTTTGTCTCCAAAGGCTTTGGATGAGAGCATAGAATACCTTCAGTAGTGTAACAAACTGCAGAACATTCATACTTCATTTATATTGCGTATGAAATTTAATTTTCTAATATTAGAGATGTTAGTGACTGCAGGCAGAGGTAATTTTATGTCTCTTGTAGCAAAAGCGAAGACTTAGATACGTAAATATTGTGTTCTCAGGCAGGACAGGTTATATTCTAGAGTCACCTAGAAAACAGTTTCTGTTCCATAGGAGTTGTTATTTCCTAATCATTACAATAAAATTGGAGTTCCATCTTGAAATGCTCATCATTAGTGAAGTCTATCATATCATGTTTACTAACTCTCCTTGACATTTTGTGGAGGGGTAGCAGTGCCTGAGCAGCTATTAATTTATCTGCTCGAACGCACTTATTTCAGAGAAGGCCACATCCATGAAATGCACATAGCAATTCAAGCAAAAGATGGGAATATTTGTAAGGAACTGAGTTCCAGGAAGAATTTCACACTGCAGATTTAATACCACTTCCGTACAACTTCTTTTGGCGTGGCTGTACTTTCCTTGTAATGCCATGTCATTCTGTGAAGGGACTGAAAAGAGTCCCGGATCTGGGAAGGCAATAGAGCTCACAAAGATTAGGACTGAGACCTTGAATTCAGATGGAGATCTGTGGGAAGTAAGCATTAACTCAATTTCTGCCTCCTGGACTTTCAGGTGAGAGTGTCATTCTTCAGTGCCTAAGGATTTGTTTGAGTTGCAGGATGTAGCCTTTTACTGCTTCCCCACCTACTTAGAAAGGATGACATTGGGCAGTATTTCTCTAGAGCTGAATTAGGTCAGCCAGGTTTGTTCCATAACAGTTGCTGCACTGCAATGGCTGGGTGAATGGAGGCTTATGCAAGATGTTGTTCTGTATCATTTCCAGTCTCAGGTCCTAGTATTATTCTGCCTTCTTGTAGTACAGATGATGTAACTGGGAACCTTTCCATTAGTGCTTGCACTAATGCAGCAGAAAATGAACACATTTTCTGTTTTTTTTCTGCAAGAGTATTTCTTGAACTGCTGTGAGCATGACCCATTTCTGGGCTCCAGTCTCCTCTCATAACTCTCCTTTCTTGTCTCTCTTTCCTGCTCTGAAACCTCCTTGCAGCACCTGCACATTTATTCCTGGCAGCAACTCTGCTCATCTAGGGTAGAGGGAAGAGAACTCACTCAAATTACTGAGGCCACTCATAGAAGGATAGAGCTGTGCCCATCAGGTCTAAGCTAGAGTGATTTTTGTGACTCATTTATGACCACAGAGAGTTGTAAGTGATAGTTTGAAAAACATTGTCTAGGAACTGAGCTCTCATCATTTACTCTCATCATTTACTCCAGTTATACTTGGTTAAATCGAGTATAAATGAACTCAGACTCAGGCCCAAGACTGAAAAATCTTTATTCAACACATTTTTAAGCTAAAATGTTAGTAAACATCACTAAAATGTTAGTCTAAAATGTCACCTGTTCTTTCATTACCATCACCATTTTGTATCAGGCTGTGTTGACTTTCATAGCTCAGCAACAATGCAGATGCCACTCTCATTTGTCTCCAAGGCAAGAGAAAAAAACAAATGGAAGCAATACAGACAAAAGTACCTCCCTACATAGAACAGGGTAAAGAGCCAACCAGAAAATACACATTTTTAAAATGAATATTTACATTTGCTTGGAAAAGGCTGACCTTTATTGCATAGGTATGTATTTTTCCTAATCTGCAAGAAAGCAGAACAGTGACTGCTGATGGAAAGAAGATCTAATGTGTCAGAGAATTGAAATATAACTTGCAAATAATGTTTTTTTTCCCATTTGTTGTTTATTTTTATTGCTTCTGTTTTTGAAACCTGTAGTTCACTGAATTTAATTTTTCTGTATTCTGTCTGAGACAGAATTTCAGTTACTGAGTCACTTTGAGGTAATCTACTGCTTCAGAACATCAGAAACATTTCATGGAAGAAATTTCAGTATAGTAAGACAAGTAAAACAATTGCAGATGGTTTGAGAAGACAAAGGAAACCACAAGATCAAGTTCTTATTTCTTCAGCAGTTTAACGCTATTTCTTGTAGCAAGGTGTACTGTTTAACCTTAAACTGTATGCATTCATTCCACTAAGATTAAATAACTAATTTTAGGAATTAGAATTAATAGATGAAAGCACACATTCTAATGTGTGTATATGCCCATTTTGTTTGCATACATGCAACTACGTACAGAAGTGTGCAAGTGTGTGTTCTTTCATCAAGCAAGTTAAAGCCACTTGGACCAGAAGTGCTTCCTTGGGGAAACAGAAATCAGAAACTGAAGGATAAAATGTCTTTTACTAAAAAAATTTTTCGAACACTGAAATCTTTCAGCTCTGTGTCTTGACACTTTATCCAGCCTACTTTTGAAAGATGAAGAGCTGAACAAATTACTTCAACAGTAGCTTTGAGGTAAGAACTGCAATTCATCATAACAAGTCAGAGATGATTCCTGTGCTCTCTCCATCTATATCCATCTATAGTTTCTTTCCGTATACTGGTATCGTAAGCTCTACTGGGGCATGAAGTAGCTTTTGTTCTCTGGTCAAAGTATATTCCCCACAGTGAATTTCTCATCTTTGACTAGAATTGTTGTGTTTGTGATATTATACTGTACACAGTAAAATATTTTTCTGTGATACAACACAAAGACATACTCTTCCTCATTTACCCAACACTATCCAGTCACTACTCTCCAAAACTCTGGACTCAAAGACATTTCTGGAGCAGACTTCCCTGCTCAAGTGAAGATCAGGAGACAGATAAAGACAGATAGACAGTACTAATGCTCTTGAGGGAGAGATTAAAAGGTACACCCAGCTGAATTAATAGATCTCAAAACTTAAGGTAATGACTTAGAAAGGAAGACATCCTCCCTCAAGCTACCCATATGCGAGAGTATAAATAAAGGAAGTTCCCAGTGGATTACATAATTCACAGAGTATCAGAACTCCTGCAAACCCAGGAGAAAGCAATTGAATTTCAATGAAAAGATTAAATATAAAGAGATTAAAATACAGAACAGACATGACCAACTCATCAAAGTATTTATTCTGAAAGAAGTCTGCAGGCCCATATGGGCATTAAATCTCAAGAGACTTATTAATGAATTCTTTTCCTTCAATATTTTAACCTAATTGGTTGCATATTTTTCAGGCTGCACAGTCCACCATTATGCTCCATGGAATTCACGTTCTGAGATTGTCTGATTAAAAATAGTGAAAGACAAAATCTTCACAGGATCAATTACACCACGAGTAATCACTAAAATAGCAGCTCAGTCACATTTAATGTCCCCAAAATATTACAAAGTTGCAGTCTGAGTTTGATTGCTATTAAAATAGAGGGAAATGTCCTTCCTCCATTATTTTGTTAGGCAGCTGAAACAGTTTTCAGCCTTGTTCATCTGTGACCCTGGAACCAGGGAGACATGCAAACAAAGCTGTGCAATTGGGAATGTGTGATTAAAAGGGGGCAAAACGGTACATAATGGCGATGAGGATAGAAAGTGCCGATAGGGAGAGCCTTAGTTCACCCCTGGGAACAGCTGAACAATAAAAATATTATGAACATGACAGAGAAAATGGTTTGATTTTGAATTTAACAGTGGATGCCACAGAGTAGCAAAGAGAAATTTAAGCTTTTCAAGGGATTGGAGCATCTGTCGTAGAAGCAGAGGTTGAGAGAGGTACGACTGTTGAGCCTGGAGAAGAGGAGGCTCACGGAGATCTTCTCCATGTGTATAAAAATCTGACAGAGGGAGAAGAGAAGATGGAGCCAGATTCTTTTCAGTGTTCCCAGTGAGAAGGCAAGAGACAATAGGCACAATTCCTGAAATACAGGAAATTCCACTTAAACCTAAGAAAAAACTTGCCCACACACTGGAAGAAGAGTCCCAGATATGCTGTGGAGTCTCCATTATTGGAGATGTGCAAAATCCAACTGGGCATGTTCCTGTTCTAGCTGCTCCTTCTCTGAGCAGAACTTGGACTGGATGGTCTCCAGAAGTGCCTTCTCACATCAAGCCATCCTGTGATTCTCTCAGCTGTCTCATTTGTTTAAAATCAATTACTTTTGCAGCATTGTTTGGTCAATGATGTAAGCTACATTTGCATGAGTTGCCTCATAAGCAGGGAAATGACTCATAAAACCTTATAACTACCATATGAGGTTTTTCCAATCCATCTTTTAGGGACATCACTGTGGCAAAGCTATTAAAAGACTGACAAAAGTAAGGTAGGTTTTGTTTAATTTTAGGTGATGCTTCTTGGAAGTTGTAGCTAAGCCTGCTTCTGACCCCTTTTTATTTTAGGTCAGTTTCAAATTTCAGCCTTTCAGCCTGCATCCAGAAGTGAATAAATGCTCCATTCTGTGGCAACTGTCTTGCTCTGAACAAATGTCTCCAAATACATAGATAGAATCATAGAACCACAGAATGGTTTGGGTTGGAAGGGACCTTTATAGGTCATCTAGTCCAACCCCCTGCAGTGAGCAGGGACATCCTCAACTAGATCAGGTCACTCAGAGCCCCGTCCAACCCGACTTTGGATGTTTCCAGGGATGAGGCTTCTACCATCTCTGTGGGCAACCTGTGCCAGTGTTTTACCACCCTCATTGTAAAAACGTTCTTCCTTAAATCTAGCCTAAAAGTACCTTGTGTGTTTAATGCAGATTCTACTGAATATAAACCTAAGTAATTATTGCCAAATAATTAAGACAAACTATAAAATTTTATTTGTGGAGGACCTTAGAAACTGGAGCAAGTCTTCATTCTTCTGATTCATGGGAGAGAGGCAGCAACTCCTATTGCTTTTACAGTTCCCGATCTGGGAGGAGGCACTGGCCTTTTCAGAAGCCTTCCTTTGCTATTTTCTTTGCTAGCCTGTCGTCCAGGCACTCCCCTGGTTTTCCTGCAACACTTCTCCTTCCCCTTCTGGATTATATGAATATAGCCTTCCATCAGGGCAACAGGAGGTCACCTGACCCCTACTCTCTTAGAAATAATCCATGTGAACTGGCTGAAGATAAAAATGTGGTAGAGCCAACCCCTTTTCATCATAGTCCTTGAGAGTGTGTCATTAGTTGCTCCTCGCAGACATACAGACACAACAGGAAAGCGGGCAATTGCGAGGCACAGACTGCAAGCTTGGATTACTGTAATATTACAGTATGATCAGTACATGTCCACTACTTCCACATGTAATCTTGAGTAAAAAGTATAGCTTATCTTCATTGCTACCTGAGGGAATGGGTGGATAGGAAAAAGGAAACAGAAAGGAAGGGGTAAGAAAAGTACAGTCAAAATATAGTCAATACATGAAGTGGATCGTATAAAAGGGATAGAAATGTAAAAATCATATTTAACAATCACAGTGCTTAAGTTTTCCTTAATAAACTGGCCTTATTTTAAAAGTACTTTTTTTTTTTTTTTTTGCTGGATTCACTGTTGTGTACCTTTGCTTCCAGAGATCTGCAATAATCTACTCAGAAACAGCCATAGCACATGTTAAAATAAATACTAACAATTAATAACTTAACATCTATATATGGCTTACTCTACTTCTATATATGTCCATGAAATCACAACAGCTTGGGTTGAAATTCAACCTTATTGATCAGCCCTCTTTAAGTCCTTTTTTAAATTGACTGGCCAATAAATTTGTTAGGTTCCCTGAAGATGGATGAATTTCACTCGTAATGATTAAAAATCAGCAAGGCTATGAAATTTCTGTATGCACTTTGTCAATGTAAGGCAAGGATTACAATGAAATTATCGTTGGGATTTGTCAAACCTGTTAATAGTGTATAATAAGGATACCTGATCAATTGTGCTCTACTATATATCTATGAAAGCAACAACATTCTCATCAATTTGATAGAGTACTAAATTATACCACCTAGTATCTGAGATGTCCTGGGTACCACAGAAAATTAAATACTGTATTTGTATGTGAATCAGTGCTTAAAACATCACTGTCGTTGGCATTAAGTGCTAACTAATGTAAATTAGAAAACTAGTGGCCAAAGGTAGCTGAGCACTTGAGGTTAGGACACATGCTATCCATTCTCTCTCTGAAATGTATAGCACACTTACATCAGACTTAAAGGTCTCTTAGGGGTCAGCAGAGAAGAACTCATCAGCACGAACTATCCATTTCCTATAGGCTTTCTGCAGCAAGCGTCTATGGCTGTAAATACCAATATCATCCAAGTGTGCTTTCAGTTGTATTACCCAGTTAGATACCTGAGTGAGCTCTCCAGAGTACCATCAATCACTCTTGATGGAATGAGCAATAGGAACATGAAGAACTGTAAGTTTGTGAGAAGGGGCATGAATAAAGAAGCAAGAGCCTAGATACTTTCTACTACTTTCATAGTTGTAGTGGAGTCCATGGGCACTTGTTATTTGTATTTGTTTGAATGATTTTCTTTATGCTGGAAAAATACTGCACTTGGAGATTTTAAAATGCCAAGAAGGTAGCAAACTGAGCAACTAGGAATGCATAATTAGTATCTGGGCACTCCTATTTCATCCTGTAGAAGATCTATGCTTGGCTGACATCTACAGGATTTAAATAGTGCATGTTTCAATCTTTGGTAAAAAATGAAAATGGATGGATTTGTGTCCTGGCACAAGTGCATATGTTCTCCCTTTGATCCGTTGTCCTCCGCCAAGAGTATGATGGACATGAATCCTAATGACCCACAGGAAATAAGATCAATGCAGCTAAGTGATTATAAAGTTTTTTGGATGGACTGCCACGTTTGCACTTCTAAGTAACAACAGCCTCGATACTATGGCTAAGTTAGCAAAAACTGTGAAAGATGCTTGAATATAGTAGGTATGAGGACCTGATTTTGGTTTTTATTTGCACAATGATGACTAACCTGTGGCTCTTGGAGCACATACGGCTCACAAATAGATGAATTGTGGCTCTCAAAACTTTGTATATGAATTTTTCAGGAGCTCTCTCATCCTTCAGGTATGTGATATATATCCAGTGGTTTTTAGCTATATCAAACTCATAGTCTGCAGCATCAAGATTATTGGACGTCTTCGCATTAGCTAAGTACTTTGGCCCTGTAGTTTTTGTGATGCAGTCTCACATGTAGTAGCCGTGTAGCCTGAGTCCAGAGAAACTGTGAAATATGTTATCCTTCCGAAGAATTATATGCAATACAAAATTTTCTGGCTAGTTGGAGTTGTTACATCTGTCTGTGATAGTTTCTAATGGACTGGAATTTGTAGGTGATAGGACCAGCTTACACATAGATTCCACCTGAATGCCCTTGAAACAGGAGAAGATTTTTGTTCAGTCACGCAGAAGCTTTAAGACCAAAGACCTAAACTACTTGTAAATCATTTATCCAATGAAAATATAACTTAGTTTCGATTGCTAATCTCTGGAAAGCAGAGGTGAGATGGACCTTGAAACTGATTGTTATGTTCCTTCCTTTTAATAATTTTTGTTTTTCAGTAAAACAAATCTATCAGAAAAGGATTGGACAGGCACCCCACTGCTCACCCAGAATGGCTTAGAGGAATGTAAAAGTTTGCATGAAGATGGTCCTTTCTTCAAGAGCTCATCTGTCGGTGGGTCTCAGTGTGATAGATGATAAGACTTTGACTGTATTACCACATTTATTTTGCATGACAAATAAACTTTTATTAGGAACAGGGGCTATACATTATGCCTAGTACTAGTAGTTCATCATGGAGATGTGTTTTGTGCTGCACTTCAATGCAGATGTAGATATGTCCCTGATGATTTCAGAGACACTTAATACTGCTCCTTATTTTTATCAAATATCACCTGGTTGGTTCTGGTTTTTTTTCTGGTTGCTTTTTACTGAGGTCTCTGGGCTGAAGAAACTGGATACCTCTATCTTAGAGAGTTATTCAAAATATATGCATTTTATACACAGATATTTTTACTAGCTCCACATCTACCTTTCTTGTAAAAAGATGACTTAGAGATTTAGGGACCAGGACATTTGATTAAAGTTTTGCTTTAATTTATGGTTGCCTCCTTCCTGATTACTCCAAAGTATAAGCTTGTGAAAGAGCATCAATTTTACATCTGATCCAATTACTTTTCTGCAACTGCCAGTTTAATGATGAGAATAATATTTTACCGATTTGGGCAAAATATTAAAACTTTGTTCCAGATGTAACAACATTTCTGACAGAAAAAGTGGAAGGCCTCTGTACACTTAACCATGATCTCAGTTCAAGAAAGCACTTCTACAGGACAGAATATAAGGATGTGCTCAATAATAACCATGTTTTTGAAATCATACTAACACCAAAGTGTTCTAGCAGAAGAGACTGTGTCATTTTCAGCAGTTGCAGGGAGTGGAAGTTTCTGCACTTTCATAATTTTATTTTTTTTTTCATTCAAGCTAGCATTAGCACTGTGAGTTCAAATATTTGGTTTCATCTTTTAACACCAAAGAATGTCCATTATGTCTAAAAGTACTTGAAATGACTCTTTATGATCTGTGCACCATAGTATGAAAGCAGGAGGTTTATATTGCCTACTGTACCAGAACAAATAACCTTAGCAGTGATCTAGGATTATTATATATGGTTTAATTTTAATTCAACAAAGTGAAAAGTAAAGTTATATTTGATAATGACTATACCTGGAAGGTATTGTGGAAGGTGGCTTAATTCAATCTATCATTGTAGCAGCTAAGCTATAATGAAATGTGGGGGAAATTTAATTTGCCAGTTTTGTTTACATGCAGCTTAATTATAATTGATTTAGTGCTAATGCTTTATATTTCATGCAGAAGACTGACTGGGTAAAGGATTTCTTAACATTCACTGAAGCTTTTTTCTCCTCCAGTTTTCTATTGCATACAGTATACTTTTAAATGCAGATACTTTCATTATTATAGCTGTACCATGAGTATTGTCCAAGTACTAAGGAAATGTTGTCTTATGTCTACAGATCTCCCTTCCTCCCTCTCTTCATCAGATCTAACTGTCAAAACTGGCCTAGTAATTGGGACAATTAAGGTGCCCCTGAGATATAATTATCCTTTATAATTTCTCTATATGTTTAAGAAAAATGATGATTGGCTCACAAAAGCAGGTTCCCTATAGTACAATGAGAAAGAAGATACTGGAAATGAACAAATCTGCTTTAATCTCTTGCACTTAAATAGTCCCTAAAATAATATAAGCTCAAACTCTTCCTTCTGTGCCAATAACTTACACCACAAAGCAACACTTTAAGTATATGTAGACAAATAAATGAGGATCATCTCTGTTCAAAGTATCCTTTGGTGTGTTAGGATCCTCATAATGACTCCCAGTCGCTAGCATGAAGAAGATAAATGTGACAGCTGTTTTCCCATGCCCCACTGACTCACGATTCATCTAGCTAAGGATATAGTCCTCCGAGTAACCCTCCAGCCTCACAGCTCCTCTATGGCTGAGCAGCCTTATTCCCATCTTCATAGAGGAAGAACAGATGTAGACAAACAGAATGTCTTATCCTCATTATTTGGGCAGTTTATGGGGGAGAGGCTGGACGCTTACCCCTACCATGTAACTGCAAGACCAGCACCACTCACAAGGCCATAGTGACCAGACCGTGCCTACCGTGAAACCACCAGCATTTGCAACAATTGGCAGAACTGGCTTTCGACTGCAAATGTCCAGGGCTCCCCAGACTTGTCATTGTCCAGCCCAGAAATTTTGTTCTTCCTTCTCCTGCATCTCCAGCTCATTATAAATTATAACATTTAAATTAAAATTTTGACTTCATTTTCTGAAGAAAATTTAGTCTAGTAACTTGCAGCAGTACTATTGCTTGTATTGAATGTAAAGGTGTTTGTGGACACCAGTGTGCTAACACAGCACTCCTCTGTCTCTTCGAAATACAGGTAGAATGCTAAGGAGTTAATACTTCCTTCAGGAAATTGAGTTGCACCATTTACTTCAGTTTTCAAAGAATGCATATATTTAAAAGTATAAATATGACACAAGGGTACAGGAATAGGTGTATTAATGAGAAAAATGTTTATACCACATCCATTTCCCTAGGCAAGAACATACTCTTTACAACCTCCACACCTAAGCTGTATGTTTCTACAAATCCACATTTATACAATTACATTCCTGAGGAAGAAGGAGCAGTGATTACTTTAAATTCATATCCTTTCAGCCCAGAAACAGTTCTTACACATTCTCTGCAATTGCTCTCAAATCATTCAAATTAAATCATGTCAAATAATTCAAATGGCTATCAATTCATAATCAAAAAATTCTTATTTAAAACACATAGCCCTACAGAAAAAGTCAGTATTTAAAGCAAAAATATAGTACCAGCCTCTTGCAGGTGATAGGTTTGAAAGAATCAGTGAAGCAGAAATCAGAATTTGAGGAGACTGTTGATTGCAGTCTCCACCCAGAATTGCCTTCTATTTACCCTAAGTACTGTATCTGTACAGATTAAAGGAAGAATTTACTGTTGCTTAGCACCTTGCAATATCCACGTACATTCAGCACAGTGCATGAATATATGGTTTATACTCTCCCAGCTCAATGAGATGGTAAAACTTTTACATTTGCTTTGCGTTCTCCGTGCCAGAGTGACAACACATACTAGACGGCAGTTTAAAATCCAGCCCCCCAGCACATATATGTTATCTTCTAATAAGCAAGCAGCTACTTCTTTCCCTACTTTCTCACCTGGAAAATGTGCATGCCTGGGTCTGTTGAGTGAGATTGAAGGTCAATTTACTGTACAAGCAGAACAGACAAAAGTAGTCTCCTGATAGCCAGCCTAAGTCTTTGTTCCTCATGCGTCTTAGATACATAGGTCTAGAATCATCTGGTTGAAACCATGAGGCACAAATTGGCCGATATGAGACTCTCCCATCTCTAAGCCCATGAAGGACTGAGAATTCACCCCCATTTTCTGACAACTGTGTTTGTGCAACTCATTGTCACCACTTACTTGCTTCCAGAAAGCCTCAGGGATTTTTGAAGGAAGGAAAAAAAAAGGATATATGTTTCTCCTTTGTATTTTAATTTTCATTTTCTTTATGCACTTTCCTGGTTGCTTCTCATTCACTTGTGGTCCCTGGATTGAACTGGCTGCAAATACAAAAGGGAAAAGAAATGCAAGTGACTTTAATGGCAAGCATGGGCAGGAATATGAAAGAGGGTTCCTTGTGTAGTCAGTGAGGCTCAGACTCTTCAAACTTTGCTTGTCGTTGTCCCTACATTAAATGTACATCATACAATTCATAGCTGATTTCACCATTTGCTTGCCCAGATTAAACATTAAAATATTAAAGGAGGCTTTGAAATGTGCTTACCTCCCCTGGAGAAGCCATTGCCTTAGTTCCCATTTGTTCAACATATTTACCTTGCTTTGAGCGTGTCCCAGCCTTCCTATCACTGTCACCATCGACTCCCCTTGGGCAAATTTGACCCATTGTTCTGGTAATACAATGACATTTAAATTGTAAAAAATACATTAAGATGCATCAGAGGACTGTGCTCATCTTCAAATAAAATATTAACTTTCCATTTGCCTGTGGGAAATGAAATACTTTAGACTTCTTTGGTCTCATAGCAAAATAGCAGGAAAAAAGCCAGAATGATACTTCCCCTGGAAATGTTCCAAGTTGCTGAAAGAAGTGTCCCACAATAGCCATCTCCACAGGATTTAGCCCCATGAAAAAAAAAAAATATACTGAGGTCTGTGCCCTGTTCACCTGAACTCTGTTTTGTTTTAGTGTCTTGCTGAAGTTTTGTGAAGGATATTATTCAAAAGTGTTTCTAAAGCATTTCCTACTAACTGGCTTTTGTCAGGGGTGATGTCAGTCAATACAAGATGTTTGAATGTGTTGACAGAGCAGGGACTTTGAGATGCTTATAGTTCCATTAAAATATATATATATATGTAAAGAATTTTACATTAGTATGGACAGGATTTGTTCTATTCCTATTTTCATTCCCTTGGCAGATGGTGAAGGTGAGCTGAAATAGAAATTGTGGTCACTGCCTCTGGTTTAGAAGAAACAAATGGCAGCTTGCAGAGTCCTCAGAGCTCACGGAGTTGTGAACAGAGAAAAGGCAAAGGCAAGTACTGGTCCCACACCCAGAAGCAGGAAACCTACAGCAACCCTTCCTTCCTTTATCATTCCTCAATTACTTTGCTCCCAGTTAAAATTAAAAAAAAAAAAAAAGTAGAACCTACTAAAAAAACATTAAAAATCATTATTCATGTGAACTCTCCCTTTTTAGCCATTATAAATGCTTTGCAAAATATACAAGCGATTTTGGTGAGAAGAAAATAGAAATGTATGTTTTTAATTTATTTTCAGTTTTATCATCTTTCCCTTTGTATGTCTGCTTCTTCTCTTTTCTGATTTATCTTTGGAAAAAGAATGGGAACAAAGTAGGGAACGATATGCATTTTAAAGGCTTATTTTCAAGCAGTTTTAATGAAAACTTCAGTTTTAGGAAAAGGCTGAGCTTTCAAGTGATCTCTTAGAACGCCTGTATACAAAGAGTCTCAACCAACTGTTTGGACGTGCCTGTTAGCAACATGGTAGTCACAGTATATAGCATAGAGTGGTAGTACCTGGGCCTGGTTTTGCTAAATATCTAAAATTCCAGTCAGTTCCGTACAATACAGTTGAAATATTACATTTTTGTTTAGATCCTGAGCAATTTCAAGTATTAAGGTATTTTGGAGTGGCAGGAGTGAAAAGAAAATAGAATTACCTTGTTATCTGTCTTGAACTATTTCCTTAGAACTAGCCTGGTTCTTCAGTAATTGCAAGTAATTGCAAGACTGTTAGGTACTTGCTGTATTATTTAAAATCCTAGGTCATCTTTCTGTAATCTTAATCAGCACGGTTTTCACTCTGACAGGGTTTTCACATTCTAACTATTACGTGGTCACTGCCGCAAAGCACAAAAGGTAGCACAGGGTATTATCAGAGTGATGTTAAAATATATAATGAAAAAGCTGTACATTAACAAATTGTATCTTACAAATAATTTTTTTAAGCAACACCCTGGGCTTCAGTGCCCCACAGATTACATATAACAGATTCCTGCTCCGCCTTAATTTGGTCTGCATAGGAAAAGAAAAAAATACATGAGAATAATATAAGATTTTTCAAATTTTTTGAGATGTATTCCACGTGACACATGGGTTTCTGGGTATAGGTACAATTATTTTGTTTCCTGCTTTAGAGGATTTAATTCTGAAATGACAATTTTCTACTGAGTCAAATGTACAGTACAGGAAACTAGTAAACATCAAATAGCAAATGCATACCATTGGGGTTTCCTTTCCCCTACAGATTTGGCCATTGTGGGAAACCTGAGCTAATTTTCAAACTATTTATATGAATGTTGATCTAGATTATTTCTGGGAACCACAACTAATTCCATTGTTTACATTGAGTATTATATATTTCACTAATTTCTACGCTGATGATTAATAAAAGCAGAGTTTCAAGTACGCATAAAAAATCTACATCAGCCATATAATTCTACCCTAGAAAAAGTCTCTGCAGTTGAAAATAGACTAGTGCCTTGCCTTTGCTATTCAGTCCTGAACATCCTGTGCAATTAGAGGTAATCTAAGCTTGTAAAACTTTTAAGCAAGTGTTTAGCTGTACATTGAGTCTCATGAACTTCATTAACTATATTTGGTCTTAATTTAGCCTGTTTGAGTTGAGGAGTAATTGCAAAGAACTATCTTCAGTCTATACTTTTCATGCTTCTGTGTTTGTTAGTCTTTGTAACACAGGCTAAGACATTCCAGTCCATTTCTCTGGGGTACATAAAGGCTAGAAGTCTGTATCTTCACTTTGCTTCATGGGTTGATTTGAAAAATAATAATGGAAGTGTCCATGAGGCAAAAGTATCTTTCAGGAGTTTGGGAGCTCTTCAGCAGATTACTAGGAAGCATAAGGTCCCGTCATACTCACTGATAAGGCCTGCACAGCCTTTAAGTGTCCTATATGAGTCCTGACTTTCTTGGAAGGTTACTTTATATATTAACAAAGTCTTTTGTCTCTTTTCCTCCACTTACTCAGTAAGTGAACAATCCATTGAGAAGCCTTTAGGTGATAAACGTATTCCTTGAAATCATCTCAAACAGAATGTAGCCACAAGGTAAAATTCTTCCAAGAGCAAAAATTGGTCATGCACGATTACTTTCTGACACACAAAATAGCTAGCTCAGAGTTTGTATCATCATTAAATAAATGGGAACTAACAAAAAGTCCTTTCTTCTTTCTCTGTCCTTATTACTATAGAATATGTTTTGACAATGTTTTCTGAGTTAATTTGGACCCAACTGAACCTTGCTCTTATTCCATATAATGATTTACAGTAATGCAAAGAGGCTACATAGTGCTGCATTTTGGATTTCCTAGCTTTTTATTCCCACTTTGATAGGCATGTTCAGAGCAAGTGAAAGGGATGGGAAGTCTCAATGGTGACCAAGAGGGGCTCATCTGCTGTAACATGAAGGGAATGCTGTATTGTAGCGTGGCTTACCCTCACTGATAGACCTGTCACTCACAGATCAGTTAAAAGTGACACAAACTGTAGACTTGTCTTTACTCCTCAGTATTAATGAGAGTAGACTGCCTTCTGATTTACTATGGGCAACATTCTACTAACATTAACCATACTGAATAATACCTTCCTCTCATATAGTGAAGATCATCCCAGAGTGTTATCTGATATGACTGATGATTTCTGAATTGTCTTCTTTTCAAGAAGCCATTTCTGAAGGACAGGTAGCTTGCTCTGTTGCTTACCAGAATATTCATGAAGTCTTTGGAAACAATGACAGCTGACGATAACCTGGAGTGCTACTGCTCTTCCTTTCAGTCCACACACTGTGTGAATTAGCGCAAAGGGATGCATATGAAAAAAAAAAACCAAAGCACATTGGTAATGGCATTGCTCTTTACTCATCTTACTCAGGTCATCAGTGCAAGTTTACTAAGTGGTTTAGCGAGCATTAATCCCTCCTTCCTCCTATCGGCAGTCATTTCGGCTTTCCTGCCAACATCGCGTAACAGCCCCATGGCCCCAGTGTTCTACCTGTTGCCATACCAGTTATATCCCCCACTTCCCAGTCAATCACTGCTCTTCACAGTCCATACCTTTGAAGTTAATGACCCCATTCCTGAAAGAAGGTTCTACTGCAAACAGGGGGAAGAAAGTTACAAAGTTCAAAATATACAAGCTCTGTGACTCCGTGGTCAAAGGGAATGGAGATAAATGCTGATCTGTAAACACTTAACAACCAGAGCATTAATCAAATGATGTAAAGTCATCATTCTCCTCTAAGATTGACCACAGAGCAATGAGTAACAGATGCAACATCTTCCACATGTACAAATGAAGAAATAAGACTGATATCCAGACTCTGATTTGACTTTCACCCTTTTGATAAAAAACTAGTAGTCCTACACTTCACTGAAGTCTCTAAAAAGTCAGATGAGTTCTAAAAGGAAAGCAGAGCACTGCAGAGATGAAGCAGTTATCAATCCTGTCCTGTGCGTTCCAGTGTTTTAAAAGTATCTTCATCCCCTCAAATAAGAACAAGTAAACATTCAAATAGTACTTATTACAACTACTCGATATTAACTTTGGATTGTGTTATTATAACCCATTTGGCAGAACAAAGAGGTGCTTATGGGAGAGGAATTGTCTTTCCTTAGGCTGCTGCTCAGTCAGTGCTGTCACTGAGCCTATTGGACATACATGGGCTCAGATAGGAGGCAGGTCAAAGAAGCAAAGAGTTGGATAATTCCTTCCTTGTATCCATGACAGGAAGTAAGCTATTTAACAAGGAGGTGGGAAGTTACTTGTTCCTTATGCAAGGAAGGAACAGGGGAAAAAACACTGTCATAATTTGTACCCTGGGCTGACTGTATTAACTATTCCACCGGGCGCTTGGAATCAAAGCGGCCAGGTGTCAGCCAGCAGCTAGTTTAACTGCATAGGCAGGGGAAATGCTGAAATGCATCACATTCACTTTTCCTTCTGACTCTGAGATGAACTGTAATCTTGAGAGTAGGAGTAGCTATGAGACTCTGGTTCAAAGTCAAGTTATAAAACCCAGAAACATATTCTATTCCCAGCGTGACACTAATGGAATATCTCAGTGGTGAGTGGTTGTTTGAGAGCTGGTATATGAAAGAGCACGGATATAAGTGATACTTACGTGCTGCAGACTTCAAGAAAAATGACAAAATGCACTACAGTTCCCATTACGATGATTAGCTATGAGCGGAACATGGAAGTCAGTTTGGATATTTTTTTTCCCTGTGAAAATACTCATGCCATTAAGCAGGGGAGGGGGATTGGGGAGTGTGGGGTGGCGGGAAAGTTCCTCCTTCATATTTCCTTCTTTGTATTTTCCTTTAAAGCTGAAGGTAACACTATTTGAGATGTCGTCTGAGCAAGTAAGTTGCTTGGGTTAGACTCCATTGGTGGTGTGTTTGCACAGAACAGGAGAGGGCTTTTGCGTCTGGAACCCTGTCCTCCCAGCCACCACCAAACAAGTAAGTTCCTTACAGGGGGGCTGCGGTGCCAGGCATGTGGTTGCCTTATTCTTGTTCCTAGAAGTATGAACTCTGTTTAAGGCAACTTCAAGATGTCTGTAGTGGCTCACTAGCTTCTTTAAAACTAAAGTCTCTGCCTGTTGCGCCAAGTCTTTTGTGTGACCCTTGACTTGTTTTCAGTCTCCTGTCTCTGGATGCTAACAGATGGGTAACAGCCCTTCCGCAGGCTGAGTTACTGGTCCTGGACTTCTCTACCATACCTACACAAACTCATCTGATGTATTCCAACACAACTGAATGCAAAATCAAAGACTTGCATTAATTTACCAGAAAGAAAATCTAGGTGAATATATTTTGCATATGGCTATATAGCCATATGGTTCTCTGTACAGAACGCAGTGTTCCAATGTACTTTTTTCATAAGGTCATTGGCAGTCCTTGTATTCAGACTGTGAAAGAAAAGTACTGGTAAAGCTTGCTAGATTTCAATGTGATCTAAGGTATATCATCTTAGAAAATTAGAGTGTCAGTGCATTAATTTTGGTAAGTAAATTGGCTATGGGATAAAGTCAATATTCTTTTCTATAGTGAATTATTGCAAATCTGATTATTCACTTATTTCTCAGATTACCACAGCAGATCAAATAACCCAGTAAAAAGATTTTTTTTCTCTTTCTCTCCCTACTCCCTTCCCTTCATCACTAGAAGTAAACATTTCATGAGAAGAACGTATATACAATTGTATTCTGGTATATTTTGCTGCACCTTTGGGTAAAGATGACTTTTTTCCCCCCAGGAGGAACCCATTCACTTGATGGCCATGACTTCTATTACCTTCTTGCCTAGAGAGCTTAGATCTATTCAACTGTGAAATAGCTTGTGCCTATATTATGCAACCTTGATAACATCTCTTCTAAGAAAAGAAGGTAGGAAGTTGAATGTGCCACAACTTGAAAAAGGAAGAGAGGCGGAGTAAAAAAAAAAAAGGTTCATGTATCTTAGGAAAGTGCAAAATATGAAAACTGAAAAATTACCTTTGAAAACTGATAAAGTATCTTTGAATATGATGTGGGATATTTTTGAAGGGCAAATCCCACCTTTTTGTGGAATTTCCTATTATGCAACCAAACACTTCATGACAGCAGGGAATTTTTTTCCATTGACTAGACTCAGTAAGAAATCTAGTTTGTATATACACATCTACACATGCTCATACATTATGGAGGTGTCAGAAGTGAAGCTGCAGTTAAAGATGGTTGAAACGTACAATTAAAGCAGTACTAAAATCCCTTTTCTTCACATTTCAGTGACTGAATTTGGTATTCAACTTTGACTAACTCTTTAGAAGGAAATTTAATTCTGGCTTTAGTTTTTGGTAAATATTTTACTGGCTTGCAGAGGAAATCTCCATCTTCTCTTGCTTGTTGTATGTTTACAGGTTGGTTTAAAACTTTCAAAATGTTTGGGTTTAATTTTCATTTAAGGCATCAGTAGGAGATTTGTGGTCCTTTCCACAGCCAAATGCAACTGTAGGGTATCACAAAAAATTCAATATTCTGTGCTTCAGGATGTTTTCTGTGTATTGTACTGGTTTTAGAAGGAATATTTGTGAATGTGTCTGTGCAGATGACAGGCTTCTGACATGGAAGAGTGAGGCAGCAAAAGTTTTCGTACAGCCTGAGCAACACCTGGGTTTGACCTTGACATGAGATTAAAATAGGCTTTTGAGGTAACATGGCAGCCGAACAAAGTTTGGAGCTGTAAACATAAAACCAGCCTCACTTGATTCTCTGTATGCTCAAGCAGGTGGAATTTTGCACCTTTTTATAAATAAGCAGAAATGCACCAGTTCCACTAGTTTTTTTCCTGCTTAACCAGAACACTCCCAAAAACATTAAATATTGATTCTGCTACTTGGATCAAAAGATACTACAGCTCATATCCTTCCAGGCATTCTCTAGCTAAAATAGTATCTTCTCCTCCTGCTCTGCTGTTGATATAATACCAATAGTCTAATAATATCTTGAACGTAGTCCAATTCTGACATTTTAAATGTGAACACATTTAGATTTTCATTTTCAGAACACTGCATAGTGAGCTACACAGAGATTCTAAGGCTGCTCCAGTCTCCAGCTATTTTTATTTTACCTTATTTCAAACCAACATTTTAGGCTAGGACATAGAATAAACAGCAAAGAGAATGTATATTAGTGCTTAGAGTGACTGAAAGATGGAAAGTAGGCATGGTTTTCTATGGGTTGATGAAGTTTTGTGGAAGAAAAATTAAATAGCAGAGACCTGAAGAAGCATGTGAAATGAAGGCAGATTGGTATTTTTGTGGAGCCTGCAACTAAAATAGATTCCACTTTTATAAGGAGAAAAATCTATGTGATTTCTTCTCCACCTCCTCCCTGGAGGTCAGCTGGGCATCCCTGAGTGCAAAAATGTCAGTGGATGTATCCAGAGCTTCAAGTCCTGTCTGGTTTTAATCCTGTTCCTTTTCAAGGGCAATAATATATTCTTTATAAATGTTTAAATGTCAGATGATGTCGTCTCAGAAGGTTCTGTAGAAAATCATTTTATTATCTACAATATTTTTTCATTTCCTCAATAATTCAGTTACAGATTGTTTTGACTGTCTTTCCACTAAAATACTAAGTACATTATAGCAGGTAAAAAAACATTTTAAAAAAAATAGTTTGCCTCTGCTGCATCATGCAATGTTTTTAGCAATTATAAACATCAACTCTAAACACTCTCAGAGGTTTTCAAGGAGTTTGACAGTTTAGAAATGTTCATCCACATAAAAGTAGACAAGTTTTTGAAATAATTGATTCAGACTGATATGAAAATAACTTGGTCCTGGTTATTTTTGTCAATTAACTTTGCGACTGTGACGGATGCACTTGGCTCCTTAGCCGAACTCATGGTAGTTTGGTACAGTCTCTAAAGCAGGTAACAGCCTAAGCTGTAACTGGACCAAGAACTTCTCTAGTTCCAATCTTTTCTCTGAAAACACAAAGGAACTGAGTGACACAGTGAGCATTGATGCACATGAGCTTGGAACACTGATCGTGCAATTAACACAGGAACAGTGAGTGGCTTTTCCAAAACTCATTTATCAAGGATCAAGTTATGGGTACAAGGAGCCTTGTGCATACCTTTTCCATTGCAGGTAATTTGACTACAAGCCAACAGCTTCATTCCATAAATATGACAGCCTAAGTGGACCTTCTTTGAGCTCTCCCTGCTAAGTAGCCTGGCTGCATGGTGGTGATCTCCTCTTGAGCTGGAACATCTATCAAGGTTGCTCCTTGAGGTAGAGAGACCTTTCACCAAAGGCAAGTGACCAATATTGTGCATAACTCTGTATTATGGTAACTTTGATTTTTGCCTTGGTAACTTTGACTGCCTTGATAGTTTTGAATTATTGTTCAAATAATTTTGCAGCACAGTAATGGAGTCAACCTTGCCATCAAATTTTGTTAATACCTTTGACAGTGGTTCTTTAAGCGATCAAAATCATGACAAATTGACATAGTTGGCAGGATGGCAAGTAGTATCACTGATTACTTACAGAAACACGGAATAAGTCCGAGTCCCAAATTCTCAGAAGAAAATGGCTGATGACCACTGGCGTGACTGAGGCACTATTGAAGAATTAAAATTAACAAGAGGAAATATTAAAAATTACAAAGAAAAAGAAATTATCAGTAAGATTTTAAACACTTGCCTAGAAGGCACCTGCCATGACAAGAAAAACCATAATAGAGACAAGATCTAAAAGAGGAAACAGAAGGCAGAAAGGCAGCTGAGTTATTACTGTCCACGCAAACTAAACAGCTACAGAAGAAACAGAGAAAAAACAAAAGCTGGAAGCAAAGATCAAGATGATGCTCATGTGGGCTCAACAACTCTCTAATCCCATGCAAATTAGGAAGCTAATAGTCTCCCCAGAGGATTGGAATGGTGGTATTTGGGGTGATCCTGATGACCATAATGAGAGAAATGTTAACCTACTGCCCTTTTCAGACTCCTCCGAATATAACACTAGAGCATTAAAGCAGAATGCTCTGAGGGACCTTGGGGAGGTGGTCAGTGATACACTATGCAAGCACTCCATCGCATGCATAACAATTGATAAAATTACAAAAGAAATATGGCAGAAAGTCAGATGAGACTAAAACTGAGTATTTGTGGTGTGTCTGCCTCAGTGGTGGTGACTGAATAATGTTGAGTAGAGACAAGGCAAATGGTGATAGAGGCCCAAGAATTTTCTTAAATCTATTCTGTCATCAGAAGGGTAGTCTACTGGGCTGGAGAAACAGACTTCTCAGATGAAGGTGAACCTTATATGATTCCCATCTGTTCCCTAAGTAAGTGACCTCTCTGCCGCCATCACCAAAGCCACCTACGTACAAGTTACGCACAGACAGAGAATCCAGTGATATCCCGATATCTGCTACTGTAGAGTATACTTTGTTAGAGCCACTAATTAGGGGAACCCTGGCAGTTCTCAAACCCTATTTAATTGCAAAATAGGGTGAGTAAAAGAGACACAGAGCACAATGAGGAATTAGGTGGTGACAGTCCCCCAGACAACTCCCTGCACAGGCAGAATTAATGCATGGTATTGTAAAGGGACAGGGAAACACACCTGATTAACATCTGGCTCAGAGGCTGGTGTCACTGCTGGAATTCTGTTTTTTTTGACCACGGGCTGCTTCACAAGACACCAGGCCTGCTGGCAACAGATGGGGAATGCCCGTCTCAAAGGGGGAAAAGGATCCTGGGGCAAGAGCTGGCAGGGCTCATTGAAAGGTCTTTAAACCAGACTCAAAGGGGGATGGGAATGAAACTGGGCCTACTAGAGAGGAGCTTGGGAGCGGTGTGCCAGGACCTGTGGGGCAGTGAGGTAGTAAAGTCTTGCAGTCAGCTGTCTCACTGGAGGAGGATGATCCATACAGTAGCAAAGACACAAGAGTTGATGGACTGATAACTATTGAAGCATCTGAGAGTGGACTTGTGGGAACTGGAGCTTCTCCCTCCAAGAATGTGGCAGGACCATCAGCCCAGCTGCAGTGAGTCTATACCAATGCACACAGCATGGGCAGGAAGCAGAAGGAAATGGAGGACATTGTTCAGTGAGAAAACTATGATATAGCTGCCATCATGGAAACGTGGTGGGATGATTCCCATGATTGGAGTGCTGCAATTGATGGCTACCAACATTTCAGAATGGACAGATGAGGAAGGTGAGGCAGGGAGGTGACCTTCTATGTCAAGGAGAGATATGAATGTCTACAACTTAATGAGGGAGATGACAGGGTTGAGTGTTTATGGGTAAAAATGAAGGGAAGGCCAATAAGGTAGATATTGTCGTGGGAGTTTGTTACAGACCACCTAGTCAAGATGATGAGACTGATGAGACTCTACAAGCAGTTAGACGTTTTGCGATTGTTGCCTCTTGTTCTCATGGGGGACCTCAGCTTCCCAGATCTGTGCTGGGAATACAATACAGCAGGAGAGGGAACAGTCCCGGAGGTTCTTGGAGAATGTGGAAGGTAGATAGATAACTTCCTGACGCAGCTGGTGAAGGAGCCAGCTAGAGAAGGTGCCAGCTAGAGAAGGTGCCCTCCTGGACCTACTGCTTGTTAACAGAGAAGGACTTGTAGGAGATGTAAGACCCATGAGTGCTGAAGGAGCTGGCAGAGGTGCTTACCAAGCCACTCTTCATGATTTATCAGCAGTCCTGGCTGACTGGGGAGGTCCCAATGGACTGGAGATTAGCAAATGTGACATCTGTCTACAAGAATGGCCAGGAGGAGGATCTGGTGAACTACAGACCTGTCAGTCCAACCTTGGTGCCAGGGAAGGTCATGGAATAAATCACGGTGAGTGCCACAACACAGCATTTACAGGACAACCGGGCAATTAGGCCCAGTCAGCACAGGTTCATGAAAAGCAGGTCTTGCTTAATGATGAACCTCATCTCCTTCTACGACAAGGTGACCCTCTTGGTGGAGGAGGGAAAGGCTGTGGCTGTTGTTTACCTGGACTTCAGTAAAGCCTTTGATACTGTTCCCCACAGCATCCTTATATAAAAAATGGCTGCTCTAGGCCTGGATGGGCGGACGGACACTCTGCTGGATCAAACGCTGGCTGGATGGCCAGGCCCAGAGAGTGGTAGTGAAGGGAGTTATATCTGGCTGGTGGCTGGTCACAAGTGGTATTCCCCAGGGCTCAGTGCTGGGGCCAGTCCTGTTTAATATCTTTATCCATGACCTTGATGAGGAGATTGAGAGCATCCTCAGTAAGTTTGCAGATGACACCAAGTTAAGTGGGAGTGTTGATCTGATTGAGGGTAGGAAGTCTTTTTAGAGGGACCTGGACAGGCTGAATTGATGAGCTGAGGCCAGTCATATGGGCTTCAACAACACCAAGTGCCAAGTCCTGCACTCGGGCCACAACAACCCTGTGTGTGGTGGAAGTGATACAACTAGTGTGACATCTTGTCTCATTACAAATTAGGTAGTGAGGCACTTCAACATGGCAAATGGACTTTGTGCCTTCTGCAAAGTCATAATCTTGGTAGTCTAATTAATGTAAATATGCAAGTCTGAATAATTGCTTTGGGGTCACCTTAATGAGAACTTCCATCTTTTAATTGGCAGAGAGATTAATTAAGATATCCCCTTGCCCACCCACTAAATCCCATTCCTTATATTTTATGAAGAATTTTTCCATCTCTACTCAAGTTCAGGCCAAGAATCCTACCTCACTCTTCCACTCTGCCAGAAGTAATGCTACAGAGAAAAAACTTCCTTGTACTTATACATTAAAATCACATGGAATCCCTGGCATCTGGCTCCCTGCATTTCCCCTGTATAGATGAACTATGGAAGAAATCAGTTTCACCACTATAACTCCTTCTCTGGCAGTCCATAGGAAAGGAAAGGGCAGAGCAGAGGAAGCACTGCCCCAAGCTGGAAGATCTAGAACAGAGATGAGCCCTCTCAGAGGAACGCTGGACATGTCTAAGCTTTGTCAGCTGCTTGGCAGCCTGAGGAAGAGGAGGTGCAGGCCTGCAGCCATGGTAGGATGCCTGGAAATTCCAGGGGTGCGGAAGGAGGGGGAAAGACCTTACAAAATGGTTAGTGTGAGAGGTTTTAATGCACAACTTTCTGGTATCCAGAATGCATGAATTCTCATGAAGTTCACAATCTCAGCACTATAAACTAGTTTAAGTACATCTGCACTGAGTTTTCAGGGGAAATTAAGTGAGAACTGGAAAAAAATTGGAAGGTGGGATTTCCAGCCATGTGCCTCTGCCAGGTGTAAAAAATTCTGCAGGTGTTTACAGCCAACCCTTGGTGCTGCTGTTTGGTTTCTGTTGACATCTCATCAGATGAGCGTCCAAGAGACCTCTTAGGAAAAACTAAAGCCAGACTGGTTTTGAGTACACCCAGAACGTGTCAATCTGGGAATAGGCATGGCTTTGCAAAAAATTGAGATTTCTTGATGAAAAACAAAATTTAACTACCAGTCTATGGAAAAACAATTGTTTATGTGATACCAGTCACATAAAGAGCACTCAGGATAGTCTGGTGTCAGAGTGATTAAATTTAGTTGAAGTAAGTGCTTGTGGAGTAAAGAGTTAGTTAACAGAGTTACTGTCAAATCAGATACCTGATTAAAGACTTGAACAAAAAGTCATCATTTCCTCCAAACAGGGATTCTGGCTTGTCTGTTCAGTGTTAGATGAAAACTGTTCCTGGGGTTGCTAAGTTATACTTTAACAAATGGTGCGTGTTGAAAGCCCAAAAAATACATATCCCCAAAATACTATACTTTAGCAAGTGGTGTCTCTTGAAACAGGAGGTGAACCTGGAGCTGTGATCCCACCAGAAGTCCACTGTTAAGAGAAAGCTAGCAAATTAGATCAGTTGAGATTAGTGCTAGAAATTACGGTTTCTTCTAGTGTTTTCCTCAGAGGAGAATGTATAAAGACCTGTCCCATGGACTGGCACAATCTGTTGAGAGGGCAGCAGTGATATAAATGTTTCTCCTGTTCCTCTTTCACCAAAAAAAAAACAAACCAAAATTTTGTTCAGTTAGAAAGTAGAATAGAGGGGATTTTTGTATAACAGACTTCTGTATAACAGCTCAGAAACTGCAAGAGTAAATAGTCTTTGTTTCTAACCATGCCCTGCCATGAACAGAAACGCCTCTTTCTAGTCTTTCCTTCAAACACGATTAGAAACAAAAATCACTACACTACTAGATAAAAGTACAGAAAATACGCTGCTTCAACCTGTGAAGCCAGGCACACCATGTTAATAAAACTGTATAGCACAGAAATACTGTACAAATAAACCCTCCAATGTTAATAAAAATGTATTTGCCTTCAAAATTACTTCAGTGATCCTCAAGTAGCCATGTACCTTGATTTGTGTACTGAAATCAGACCAGAATATGCAGAACCTTTATTAGTTTTTCATTAAAAACAAAACACACGGTATCTCACAGTCTGCTAATCCAAAGAGAGAAGTGGGTTCAATGAGAGGTATATCACCCAGCTGGCTTTTTCATTTTTTTTTTTCGTAATGAAATGCTGCTAAATGTTTAGGTCCTAACAAATAAAAATAACCGTGGCAAGAAATTGAATGTCCTTGAAGAAAATCCTGCCAATTGAAGGAAATGGTCAGTCTGGTAAACCTGAATGCATTGAATAGTTGAAAAGGTTGGACCTTCTCAGTTACACAATCTGGGAGCTAACTTTCAATGGATGTGCAACCAGTGGCCCAGGACAGTTCTTGTAATAATTATTACAACAGCTTTGAGTTAAAATTGGAGAACATAGCCACCAGCAGTGATGAAAGGTGCTAGAATAAACTGCCAGCGCATTTCCTCCAAAACCAAAGCCACATGAGAGTCACTCTAGTTCATTAAT
The DNA here is from genome assembly GCA_013396935.1 of Baryphthengus martii. Lineage (NCBI taxonomy): Eukaryota > Metazoa > Chordata > Aves > Coraciiformes > Momotidae > Baryphthengus > Baryphthengus martii. The sequence goes on from VWZK01004367.1 coordinate 73,043, forward strand.
AACAAGAGGCAGAGGATATTGTCATTGTGGAAGCAACGTGCTTATGTACCTGTAAGTGCAGCGAGCCAGAAGGACTCCACACCTCTGCTTGGCTGTAGCACAGACTTGAGAATCAAGCTGGACAGAGAGGAAAAAGTACGAGAGGAATTTTCAGCCTGGCAGACCCAACATATAGAGGCAGAAGCTTTGAGCAAAGATGCTGCTGCTTCTTGTTTGATTCCTCCAGTATTCTTGCTTCCAAGTTGTCTTGTCATATAAGTAAGTGACATTATTACTGAGACCGAGGCCCCTGAAGGATCCTGGCATCAGGGGAACTTCCACAGGTCCTGTGAAGAAATCAAAGTAGTCAGCTAATGAGAAGTGTAATCACATTTTTTCCTTTTCCTTGAAATTAGGACCTCCCTTTTGACCTCCTGGCCACTCAGCGTAATTCCAGCATTGTTATAACACATTCATTTGCCCTCAGGTGAAAGAAGGTGCCTTCACTGCAAGCCACCCCATTGTGCCTTCATTTTCACCCAGGGACATGAAATGCAAGCAGATTGGGGTAGTGAATGAAAGCCATGCATTGAAATCGTCTCGTCTACAGCCCTCCCTCTCTGGGCATAAATGTCCTTTCTCCAGTAGGGTCCTCAAAACCCTAAATCCTGCAGGGCTGTGTCAGACTGTCCTAGCGATGAGCTGGTCAAGTGTGGGACACACACCGGGCTGATGCAGCACGAAGAAGAGTTACTCTTAGGAAATATGTATAGAACTTTTTTGGAATGTCTTTATTAAATAGAAAATGTGTAGAAACTAAAAGAGAAATAGGTAACAGTTTCAAAAATAACCATTTCTTTTCTGATAAAAGACAGTTATTGTCAATCTCTACTTTTGTACAGCTCTATACGTTTATGTAGGCTTTTTGTCTATCTTACAGGACCTGGATCAATAAATGACAAATACGCGACAACGAAATATAAAACAGACCAGCTCCAGTGCAGGTCAGTCCGCACCGGGGAAAGGAATCTCGTCAACAGAAACCGGCAAAGAGCTCTGTTTTGGGGCTTTTTGAAGCCAAGGGGCTGGCAGCTGCTGAGTAGGCCCGGGCGGAGGGCGGAGCCAACACCCCCCGGCGCCTGAGCTGAACGAAGTGTAAACGCACCGAGGATGGCTCACCTGCCCACGCCCCTCCCCTCTTAAAAGAAGTCCCCGGGGAGCGCACCGAGCGGGCGGCACCCGGGAGCAGCAGGTCCGAGGGCGGAGCAAACGGGACCCGGCGGTCGGCAGGCAGGGCGTTGCAAGCCCGCTAGCTCACCATGGTAAGCACTCGGCAGAGACCCCTGGCGTCCCTGGGCTCTGCGCCCACCGGCTCGGATGCATCTTCCCAGCCGGAGCCGCCACCCAGCCGCTGGGCTGCAGGGCGAGTCCTGAGCTTCCGATGGTGTCGGACGGCAGCGGTGAGCGCGCCTGTAGGAGGTGTGCTCGGGGAGAGGAGGAGAGGGAAAGGAGAGGAGCTCCAGGAGGACAGGCGCAGATTAAGAGCCATCAGAAAATGCGCGCGCGCGAGAGAGAGGTCAGTGGAGTTGCACCCTACACTCCCTGAAACAAACCCACCAGGCAGCCAGAGCTCCAGGTACGGAGCACTCCCACGCCTCCATCTGCCTGGCTGAGCGTGGTGATTTAGGGAATAGGGGGCAATGGCGTCAAGTTGCTGCCCGGTGTGGCAGAGGAGTGTCCCCAGTAGTCCCCCCACCCTACCAGGTACCCCTGCAAACCCCATATGGGGTCCTGCAGGAGAAAACAACTAATAACAAGGCCATGCAGGAGGAACTGGTTAACAACAAGGAGGATGGTTCACTGAGGACAGAAGTGCCGCCAAGGCTAAGTTGCCCCAGACTACAGATCAAAACTGACTTGGTAAAGAAAAGCAGACGGGTCATTGTCGTGGGTGATCCCTTCCTGCAGGGTGTAGGGTCCAGTGTGCAGACCCGATCCGCTTCACAGGGAAGTCGGCTGCCTCCCTGGGGCCCGGGTCAAGGATGTGGCAAGAAAACTCCCCACCCTGGTTAAGCCTTCAGACTATTATCTGCTCTTGCTTTTTCAAGTGGGAAGTGATGATGTGGCCACAAGGAGCCCAAAATCAATTAAGAGAGATTTCAGGGCCTTGAGGCAACTGTTTAAGGGATCGGGAGCACAAGTGGTGTTCTCCTCTGTCCTGCCAGCTGCAAAGATGGATGAAGGAGTTAACAGGACGAGTCAGCAGATCAGCTGCTGGCTCCAAGCCTGGTGTTACTGGCAGGGTTTTGAGTTTTTCTATCACAGGCTGGTCTACACAACACCAGGCCTGGCAACTGATGGGATACACCTAACTCAAAGAAGTAAAAGGATCCTGGGGTAAGAATTAGCAGGACTCATCCAAAGAGCTTTAGACTAGATTGGAAGGGGGAAGGGGACATACCTGAGCTTGGTAGAGATAAGTCAGGGGGATGGATCCAAAATGGCAAGGCTCATGCCACTATCACTGCTACAACCAACTGGGGAACAAATCTGGCCAACCGGAGTAGTGTAAAATGTGCCTCAGCTGTCTCTCTAAAGCATAATCGAAAGATCAGTCCCTTCAAGTGTATGTATGCTAACGCATGCAGTCTGGCAAACAAACACGAGGAACTGGAGCTCTGCGCCCAGTCAGAAAACTATGGTATCGTAGGAATAACTGAAACACGGTGGGACAACTTGCATGACTCGGGGATTGTGATAGACGGCTACAAGCTATTTTGTAAAGACGGCAGAAGAGGAAGAGTTGCTGTGCTCTATATATTAAGGAGAACTTTGAATGTATAGAAGTCGACAAATGAGCTTCCAGTTAATTAAATGCAGCTCTCCATATAGACAGATCACTTTAGAAATGTTTTTTTTCCTCCTCCTGCACCAACATCAGTTGTTAAAAAGCAGGAAGGTTATCAATGGAGTTTAATACCAAAATCATGATTGCAGATGTTTCACTCATGATGAAATTAATCCTTAGTGAATTAATGTTAAAAACTAAGTAGAAATATTATTAGTTCCACTGTTAAAATGTAATTAATTTGGGTACAGTTTTTTGCACTTGCATATTTTTTATTTAAGCATTCTAAAATTGGTAATGTAAAACTGGAACTTCTGTCATTTTTAATAGGATTTTTAATAACATTTCTCTCTAATTGCATTTAAATTACATTTGAGGCAATTAACATTCGTTGTGAATCAAGACAATGTGAAATACACCAAGAGTTATTTGTGTGTTGGAAGGGAGAAGAGTGATTTTGTTGTTATTATTATTATTTTTCTACAAATGTTAGTAGTGAGTTGAAATGGCTAGTTTCAAACCATCTAGGTATTTTGAATCAATTTACTACAGGTGTTTTTGTGTCAGGAGAGTTTCTCTGAAAACAACGGAAGTGGACACTTTTCTGCTTTACTTGGCTAAATACATTTGCAAGGCACAAAACTTAGGCTGCAGGATGCTCCAAAGAAAAGTGGCCTAAGTGCATTCTGTGACTGCTAAGGAGTAAGCTTAAAGTAGATCAACTGCTCCATGAAGGTGCATCTTTGGTGTGCTCTGTGATACCTACACTGTGGGAAAGGTGTGAAAGAGAAATGAACTCTTTGAGTTTACTCTGCGACGCTGGCTGCAAAATAGCAGGTGTGCTATGTGGCCATATCTGCAGCTACCTCATATACTTAGGAAAGGCAGTTTATTGTAATACTTATGTGGGGATGCTAAGGGGTAAAAAGAGTGGACTCAGGCAGACATTCCTGAATCATCTGTACTGCAGGTCTCTTGGTTTCTAGGAAACTGGTGGCTAATGTATGCCACTGCAAATGCAGTACAGAATCTCGATAGCATCTGTGGAGTTGCTGATGAAATAGAGGCTCAAGCACCTTAAGAATGGTGACAGGAAAGAAAGAAATGTTCCTTTGCTAGGTTATAAGATTCAGGATACTGTTGATATTGATTGGTGCGACACCCCCTGCTTCAGGCCATACTGAGCCTTAAAAATAACTTGGAGTGTGATTTTGGATTCATAAGACTGGCAAAAGTTCAAGTGCTTATTGGAAAAGATCATGCTGGAAACAATAAAATTTATGTGTGAGAAGTTTCCAGAGACTTACAAGCAAGGCAGAGCAAAATAGGCATTTCTACCACTCAAACTAAAAACATGTCTCCTCAAGAGACACTAAACAGTTGTCACTAACTGATTCCTGAAGTCTCACCAGCACATAGCCAGAGAGCAAAGTTGCCTTTCAGAATAACGCCTGTTCCAAGTGCATCAACAAAGCAACACTGAACAACCAGGGAAACAAAAATCCATTCCTTTTGCTTTAGTGCTACAGGCTTTCCTGAGCCAGTGAAGTACTGACAGAATTGCAGCCTGTGATCTTTGAGCTAGGAAAAGGGAGGAGGATGAACAGAAAAGCTGACAATGTGGCCAGGAGAAGTAAACATTGCTCAGGCTGCTGGCCTGTGGAGAGGGGGAGCTGTAAGAGGTGGGTGCTTCTGATCCTTGCCTGAGGTGAGTGTGATGCTGAACGCATCCAGAGTACCAGGTAGAACAGCAAAGCCCATGGTCTGATGCACCAGCATCTGCATTTTATCCTCACAGTTATCTGTGTGTGTGTGTGACTTAAGCTGAAGTTCCTGCATGGAAAGTTAAAACATTTTTCATCCTGGACCAGTGTCATTTCCTGCTTTGACTTGGAAAGCTACAAAGGCTGAGGGGGTCTGCTTGAAAACTTCAGTCTGTCTACCTTTATCTCCATTCATAGCAAATCCACCCTGAGCTTGAGTCTCAGCAGCTGGTAGATTTTCGTTCTTTCCCAAACAGTGTCGGTTTCTCCACCTGAAACCGTGTGCATAGCCCTTGCTTTGAAGCTTATCACTGGCAAGAAATCACTCTTATTGAAATCTCTCAATAGGGCACCAACTTGCCTCATCAAATGTTCTTTATGAGTATTCTTTTTGATTTTCTTCCCCAGTAATTTATACTGGAGAACGTAATTCAGAAAAAAAAAATGCTAGCAGCAGCTTCTCGAGGTAGTGTGGTCAAACTGATTTAGATTTTTTGTTAATGGCTCATGCATCTGACTTACCCTTGTGTCCGACTGCCTTCCCATCACTCACGTGGGTAGCCTCTACTGCTTGTACAGCTGGGAAATACCACGTTTGTTTAGAGAGGCAGAGTTGGAAGAACACATCTCTTGGTCAAATCCACAGAGAACAAAACTTAGTAGCAAAGCTAAGAACTGGATTTAAAATTTGATTCCAGGGTTCTAAATAGATATTCTGTCTACATTTTGGTACAAATTACTGTTATCAATGGCCTGAACTTTTACTAATGTCAGAGTAACATGGGGAAAATTCCTAGATTGCTTTCTGAGATGAAAGCTGAGTCATTTGTGGGCATGTTCATATTGTTACTACATTTGCTTTCCACGATCGTGCCAGGTAAAAATAGGAAGGTATAAATATTTATGCAGAATAGAGCTTAGGGAGGCACAGCCAGAGCATTACACAGGCATTTGTATCTACACAAGTTTGGCACACATTCATCCCATAAAAGGCTGTCAAGAGGAGATTTAGCTTCAGCAGTTCGTCAGGTCCCCATTATCCAGGTGTTTCTTCAATTAAAAACCTACAGTTAGCAGGAATGACTACATTGTTGCCACAGAAGTTACTGGTCATACAGGTATTAATCATAACCATAAAATACAGAGCTCTTTATTAAAAGCTATAAGTGGAAAACTAAGTTTAGGGGAGTTCACTTCGTTTTCTTTTTCAATTTTATTTATTTATTTATTTTTAAATAAAGGCACAATTGAAATGGCTGGTGCTTTTAGAGGTTATGGCTCAGTTGTGATGTGGTTGTATCAGCCAGGCCATAACACAGAGTGACATTTGGTTTAGAGAAGAGTTGGTACTACAGTAATTGTTCATCCATATAGATTTTCACTGAATAAGTTCCATTTTAGTGTCTATATATATTTGCCACAACTATTTCGATTTTTAAATGGTCTATCCAAATGATTGCAAATGCTGATGATATTTAATATGGCAATTTAAAGACAAAAGGCACCCATGACAGGGAGAAGTGATGGGTTAAGAGAATGACACCAATTAGTTAAAGCTTGTAAAATAAGAGCTACTATGTAATAGACATGCACAGAATAATAAGGATCCTTGTTACTTTCTGAGTTACCAGGTACATAGATTATAAAATCTGATCAAAGACATAAATCAGAGGGTTTTGCTGAACTTTGATTTTGTTTGAATTGCAGCATGTCTTCTAAGAAAATCCCAACTTTATTCTTACATTGTTCTGAATCCCTTAAGAAATGCAGGAAAGGCTGCCAGTAGTATGAAATTGAAAGATATTACCTTTCCTCTCCTCCCTACCTTAGATATATGGAAGAGACACCATGTCAGAGAGTCTGCAATTCTCTCACAGGTATCAAAGTGGAGCTACCGGAGCAGAGAACTTAAATACTAGCGGTAAGCAAGATTCAGCTGGGAAGGAAGCATCCTCTGTAACATCATCAGATGATGGATGTTACTCCGCCTGCTCTGGATTTTGCTAGCCTTTGAATCTCCTGCTTTTAATCCTTTTGAAGGAAAGGCTTCATATATTTATGAACTCACAGGCATGTCCTTTTGAACTGCAAAGACTGTGGACGACTTTCATGCTGCATGAGTTGTATGACTTACTTAACTCCACTGTCATGCACATCTGGGGAGAGCCTGTGACTAGAGATAAAACTGATAGAAACGAACCAACTAGATAGTAACTGCATAGGGCTCCAAACCTCCAGACTGGGCAGTGGTTAGGAGTATCTTACAACAGACAATAATTTTTTTAAGTCACTTTCACTAACTCCCTTGTGTAGCCTTACAATTAAAAAGTAGGTTAATACCCCTTTCAAAAATCTATCAGAGGTAGCAGGAAGTGATACTATTACTTAGTAGACTGAATGGATACAGTGGGGCAAAAAGGACACATCTCAAAGGTGCTCTTAATGAATAGAGATTTTGCTGACTTACGAGTTGAGTTCTGAGGGTCAGTATATGAAATATTTTTTGATCTTTTTATTTGAATTCATTTGGATATTTTGTAAATCTGATGTAGTACTGAGGCTAAAAGAAGCCAAAAGATTTTAAAACAAATGGCGTGTAAGTTAAAGCCATGCAACAACAAGCGGCTTTTTCCAAGGTCTGCTCAGTTGACTTAGCTCTTGTGCTGCCGCCTTTGCTTCTAAACCATTTCAATGGCACTACGAAGACCAACAGGAAGGTGTGGCTTGTACTGTAGTAAAGCTAGATTAATTAAAGTTGTGTTTCATTACTAGAAACTAAAACCTGGAAATGACTAGAAGTAATTATCACATTGCATTTAACTTTGTGCTGTGAAATTCATTGTAAGTATTTGAAAAATTGGTGTGTTGATTACATATATTAAAGCGTTGATTACTAAGAAAGCAGCTGTAAACGCTATTTCATTATGTTCTTAAGCCTTGGCAATGCAAAATGCAAAAAAAAACCAGTGAGTGCAAATAAGTGCAAGTAGAAGCATGAGTGTCCTTATCAAAAGAGTGAAACTTCCTAAACTCAGGTGTCAAAGCAGTCCCTGCTCGGTGGCTACCCAGTGTCAAAGATACAGTCCTCTGAACACAAAATACAGAGTGAATGGGTTTGAAAACAACTGGGCACTGAAAGTCCATGACAGGCGAGTTGAGCATGTCCATGAGACAGATGAAGATGTGCGCAGATGACAAGGTGACCCACAGTATTTCTCTAGAGGCCTTTGCAGGTGTCACAGTTGTATATGTTTCACTGATTAGAATAAAAGAACAGAAAACCTAAGGTTTGTGATCATGCGTTTTAAAATGTTTCAGACCTGAAACACTTTTGTTTGAAAGAGTACGCTGATGCAACACTTATTTTTGTGATACTTCACCAAGAGTTATTTGGGCATCTTCAAATAATTCTATATTCTCAAAACATTTTCCAGAGATCCAGCTTGAAAGAGCAAGGTATTTTTTTCCTCTAGCATGTGGCAATTATGATGAATCAGAGTTTATTCTGTGTTCTGTAGATCACCATAGTAACCTGTACTCTCTCTATTTAATAGGAAACAAAAAGTTATTTACTTCACAGGGATGGAGTTCTGGAAAGCCTTGCTTTATGAGCACTGGCAAAATATTTTAATGACACTATTTGCTTCTCAGGTAGTTACGTGTACCAGTAATTTGTTCTTAACTGTCATGCAGATTTCACAAGAAGAAATTGATTGTTGTTAAAACATATTCATTAGGATTACAGCTATTTTCTACTCTTGTTAGTTGGTATATAAAGCTAGACAGTGCCCTATTCAGTCCAGAATGTATATGTAAAGCATAGTAAAGGTACCTTGCTAGCCATTTGGCTTGTTTTGTATTCTGAGGATCCAAAGAGTTCCTTAGTTGCTCAACTGTAAATAAAAGATAGCAAATGCTCGTTGTTATTTAATGAAGTAATTGTTGTTCAGTAGTTCTTTAGGTCTGTTTTTTCCAAGGCCAAACTGTGAGATTGTCCATCAGATTTTAATAGCTCCTTTGGCAGTGCAAATTGATTTATTTTCTTCTATGAAATGACTTAATTTCAGAATGTTAATTGATCTTTCTGACTGGTTACTCTTAATGGGGATCGATCCATTGATCTGCCTCATAAAAGTGGCCCCAAAAAGCAGAGACAGCACAGGGGCAATAACTGGTAGCCAGTGTGGGGCAGAGGAATCTGTGGGAAGCTGTAGAGCTCTTTCCACCCAGCTCCTTGCTCCGTGGGACTCAAATACCGAATCCGTCGTCTTACTGAATTTTCCTTAAGCAAATTTTAGTCTTGTAGGGCAAGCTGTAGGGAAACCAGGGTGATTGCCCATACAGTTTTTCTTCATGAAGAGATTTTATGCACTTTCTGTATCCTGTTGGAAACATCCTATGATAGGACACACTCTCAGAAACGTTTATAAAGCAACCTATCGGCACAAGATGCGGTCATTACATTTCTGATCTCCTCTATAAACAATGAATGCTTCATTATGGAACTTCATTAATATATACCTATAAAACACTTCATTTTTTTTCTACCTTTACCACTTAACTAAACCATAATTACAAGCACATAATATTGAGGTAGTTTTCAGTCCCTCAAGCATTCATGTATTCTACCTGTCTTTTGTTAAAGATTTTATCATGTAGCAGTGAATCATATTTTACAACGCATACAAATTTAAATCTTGAATTTCAACAGTTCCATAGGGAAGTCTTGCCCAGAAGGCTGAATTTATTTTTTCTAACTCAGGAAGAATTTTTGTGTTAACCCTGAGACATTAAAAGGTATGGAAAAAATAACAGAAAACATATCTATTAATTCTGGACTTTTATTTTACTGGAAGCATGGCTAGTATTTAATATAGTTATTTTATACACTTAGATTACATTATCTCCTGTAGAAGTACATGCAATCAATATCAAATATCAAACAGTACGTGTATACTGGTTGTACAAAAAAGAAACAAAAACCCTTTCATACTCATCTTTTCAAACAGATTTTCTAACTTCTATTCTTAGGAACACAGTTTGGAGGATGTGCGTATATGTGTAAACCAAGCTATTATTATCACTTAACTATGTGTGTATTGGCACTGCAGGCTACCAGTTTTGCTGAAGTAATAATTTGGTCTTATCAATGGATGGAAAATCAGATCATCAAAGCACTATTCAGAAGGAACTGCTGAGTAAGTGCATTGTGTTTTTTCTTTCCTGCTAAGTGATTAAACATCGTACCTGGATATTGTTTTGCAAATACCACACACAGAGTACTTACGAGATAGATAAGGGAAGACTGGTAGCACAAGCAAAAATCAGAGGCATTAGAAGTTAGGAAATGTTACCTGTGATAAATGCATAATGAGCTCACTGGGAATGCAGTGGTTTTGCTCTACAGAACAGTTAAAATCATTACTAATATTTTGTTTTCATTCTATAACCTGCAGAAGACAGGGGTGGTGTGCTCAATAGTCTAACTCTGGAGAGTAGGTTCAGATTTTTAAGCAGCTTTATAGCAAGCTAGCGCTGCATTAGCTCCATTCTTTTCAAAGATACAGAAGTCCCATTTTCAAGTTTATTTAAGGCAAGTCTGTATAGGCAGGTGCAGAGAGAGACAGACTTTGGGTAGGCATACTCGGAAATGGCCAACACAGCCCAGCTCTGAACAGGAACCATATAACTATGTCTAACCTGTTAGGCCCCACAGAGCTCTCCTAACAGTCAGAATCAGCCCAAGTGATTTAGCCAAGTGCAGGATCACAAGGTTCAAGACAAACTCAGAGCACAGACAGGAAAAATTTGCATTTGCCCTTGCAGCCTTATCTGCAAAATGGGTATACAAACACCTACCTTTCACAAAGGTGTGGTATGTTAAAATGATGTAATATTGGTACCAGTAAGATGACCTTGGATAGGAAATTGCATAAATGCCAAACATTTGATTTAGACTATAATACCCACAGTTTATGCTTTCATACACTGATCATCAATGTATGCTTGTATCCTTTTCCCAGAAAATGAAAGAATTATTTCTGAGGTAATGGTGAACAGCTTGTAGAGAACTTCTATATAGGAGCTGTACATAATTCATGCATTGAAGAATTTGCATAGATACATTTTCTTCATAAATGTCATTAGTAGAGAATACTGGCAAGAGATATCACATAAAATCCACCTTTTGTTAATTTACGTAGAGCCACAGCAGACAGGTCATAGATGCCAAGTAGAAGATTTTAGCTCATGAAAAGAAATATACTTTTGCTTGCACAAACGCATGCAAGATTTCAAATGAAGCAAAAAGGCAATATTGATTTTCATACAGTCACCTCAATAAACCAAGCCTATACAGCATCAATACTATCTCGATTTCGATTCCAACCCAACCCAAAAGTCTCAGATTCAGCTCTGTCCACTTATTATTTGTCTGGCATGCTGGGTGGTTGTTTTTTGTTTTGTTTTTTTTTTTTTCCAGAAATGCTTTTCTGTTCTGAAATTGTAGCTAGCTCTCCAAAAAGAATGTCTAATAGAGTCACAAAGAGCAATTCTGCTCCTTACAACTGAGCTATTGACTATCGCAATAAAAAGGAAAGACAGAAGTCATGTCAGCTTAGCTTCTGACAGGACCTTACAGTGCTCCTTCATTCAAAAACACTTATGTAATCAACAAGCAATGAGTAATGAGTTGCAAAATATCACATATATTTTTTTTTTCTTTTAAAATATCATCAGCCCTTAATTTTCTATCAGGTGTGATAAACAATTTATAAAGCTGTGCTGTTTTTAAGGAATAAAATACCTTGTAACTATCACCAAGACATCAGTTCTTTGCTATTTTACTATAACATCTGTTCTTTTTAATTTATTTTCTCTTTTGCTACCTGACATCTAAATGCCTATAATTTTAGACATCAGGATCACACATCAGCAAAAAAAAAAAATCCACAGGCAGAGAGTTGGAAGATATTGTTTTTGCTATTTGTAGACAGTATTTTTATCTGATGTGCATCTTCAGCACCTTCATCTTTTCATGGGAAGAGGGGCAAGATGAAGGAGCACAAAGAAATAGCACAGATTCTTTAATAAGCCTTAACAATTTTGCTTTGATTAAATTTTTACAGTAAAATTGAAATCCTTTGGGTAGAGGTAAAAAGGTCCTGTTGATGAATCATAGAGGGTATCATGAGAGGAAATAAAGCCATGCTTCTAAGAGATTAAACAAGCCATAAAGTTTTCAATAAATGTAACATGTAGCAAATAATACAGTCAAAAGCGATTCGTTGAGGTGCAAATGTACGTGTGGGTAGGAGGAAAAGGAAGGATAAATTTGTCTGGGGAGTAAATCTGTTCAGGTCATTATAGCTCAGTATCGCTATTGTCCAGAAAAACACTTGAGCATATGCTTGACACTAACGTGTGCGTCACTCTCAAAATCTGAGCTCTGCTCACTTGCTCAGGTTTAAGCCATTTCATCATAGCTGGGATCCTTTCTTGAATTAGATCACCCCATTCCAAAGTCCCTAAGCCAAGTAACTGAAAGACTGAATGGCTTTGGATTGGGTATCTATTTGAAGACTCCCTTCTGCGCGCACTTTGCTTTCCATTATGGCACGTGCTTAGAAATGGAAACCTATTTCTACGCGCACAGAGGCTGAAGGAAGAGAAATGATGATGGCAGCCAGGGCGAATGCGACATTGGGACTCTGCAAGCTTTTAAATTCTGGGAAATTGTGCTAATATTTTGTGAAAGGTGACCCATGATAATCAGATTTAACTTGGCCAAACTTACTATGCACTTAATACTTACATGTGCGGTTTGGTTATCAGTGCCTGTGCTTGCAGGCTGCAGGGCCACAGTGGAGAACTGGCTCAGGGCAGACAACTGTGCCATAAGCATGCCAGTGGATGAGGCAGAGCAGCTTTTCTCACCCTGGGAGCACAAGCAGGGCTCTCCAGAGTGTCTCTGTGAAGACACTTTATGTTGCAGTCATTAAGTGTTGATACCAAGAAATGGATTCTTTGATTGTTCTTTCTACTCTAAATTTTGGTGGGATTTCTGGCCAGGGCAGAGAAATTACTTTGGAAGTAATCTAACTTAAGTCCATGACTTAACCACTAACTTGGGCTGATTAGCTTGTGAACAGACCACAAGTTTATTTCTTACCTATTTTTCCCCATCTTCGCATCCCTAGGAGACCATTCTGTTTCCTCTTAAGTTCCAATCTTCTATTTACTACGGCAGAAAGAAATACCATTTTGGCTTTTTAGAAGTGAACAAAGTAGAAAAGATATACAACACATGTCAGTGTCATCAGGTTCTATAATATTTGTTTTTCTTAACTCTGTTTCTGGAAAAATGAGAATAGAAGAATCACAGCTTTCATTGGACAATAATTTCTAGTTCTTCAGGTTTCAGAGAAAAGCATTTCAATGTGATTCCTACAATGTCACCACAGATATCACTTGGACTTCTTGAATTTTCCTTGCTTCTTAGCTTGCTCCCTGAGGATGCAACAATTCACTTATACAAGCAATCTGCAGAATAGGGGGATGTGTTTATCTAATATGTCACAGATTTCTTTTTCTCCTAGGAAGCCATGATGATGCATAAGAACAAACATCTATATTCTTGTGCAACCAAAATGTTCCCAAGATGTTTTTTTTTAATTGCTGCATTTTACTAATAAGCTACTAGTTAAAAGGTTCTTTGAAATAATTCAGAAGTTGAAAAAAAACTTGCGTCTTCTTTGGCATCTTTACGTTTAATTTATTGTCAGACTCTCAGTCAGCAAGATGAGGTGGCTGATAATTATTCAGGGTTGCCAATTAACCTACTTAGCAGGTCACAAAGGTAAGTGGCATAGATTGTGTCAAATCTCATTATTGGGATAATAATGTAATCAGCTAGTGCATTGACTGAAGGTGAGAGAATCTGGAGAATAAATTAAACAGGAAAACAAAATCAGTACCTAGACAGACATACTTAAATACGTGTGAACAGTTTGTAACACAAAATTACAAAGCATACTACTCACTAGTAGAAACCTGGTAAAGTTTGGGGTAAGAGTTGCTGGTATTGAGGGTGGTGGATTTTCAGACATAGAATCATAGAATCATCTACGTTGGAAAAGACCTATAAGATCATCAGGTCAACCTTTAACACTACTTAATACCCCATATAGTATCATAATATCCAGCATGATTATGAAAAAAATCTTATGTGTTGCCTTGTTTTTATATATGAAAGATAATTTTACATACAAAGAAACCCTGAGCATGTGTGTTATTCTTTAGCATTTAGACAGACATGAGATGCAATTGTCTTTAATGCAGTGTTACAGACCAGAACTTCCCGTATCTGCTTTGCGAGCTACATGGAACAGTCTTGACTTCTCCTTTCCCAGATATCCCAGCCTTCTTCAGTTCTTCATGCCCGGCTTTAGAGCAAAGACGAAGGAATGTCAAGTAAGAAGGTCACATAACAGATAAAATGATATTGCTGGATTTTTCAAGATGGACAAGAAAGAAGAACAATTACAACAAGTGCAATTGTCAAAGTCACAGAGTCAGTGAAAAAGCTGTGGTTTCTCTGTACAAGGCTCTACATTTACAAGGTGACTGAGTAAATAGATGGTAGGAAGAGTTCTGGGCAGTTGGAGAAAGAAACATTAGGAGGAACACTAACATCCTTTAAAATGGGCTAGAGTATGAAATACACATATTTGCTTTAAAGGGAGGGACAAACAGTACTGAAATTACAAGAGTTTTAATATTCGAAATATAGACTGGAGAAAAAGTACCGCTACTAATGACAGGATCTAGTTGGTCCTGAACATATAAGGTATGAGGAGTCCCACAGCAGAGACAAAAGTACATGCAAGACTCAGGAACAGACCAGAATACGGTGAACATGCCCTTGTCTTCACAGTTTACATCAATGGTTTACTGTCGACAAGAACAAGAGGGCTATAGAAGAAGCCATCACTCCTTCAAGCAGTGGATCATTCATTTTAAACATCTCGTAGGTCTTACGGCCAAAAAGAATAGTGCACCCAGCACTGCTCCAGGATTTGTAATTTATTCAGTCAGTAGGAAAAAAAAAAATACTACTGTCTCAGCTCATGTTAGGTCTGTAAAATGAAAACAGCCAGCATGTAAATATAGCTGGCATGCCAGGAACGAATGCTGATCTCTTAGCTAGCTTTGAGTTTTCTTATAACAATGAGCGAGAATACATACTTCAGTTACAAGATGTGACCTAGACTACTCACTTAGGTTGTCAAATGTATTATTTTGAATCACAAATTGTCTAGCTATTGAAACAGCGCATGTTATAGTGGAAAGGCTGAGCATCTCTATTCCAGTTCTGGAATTACAGAAACAATGTGCAGCTCTTAAGTGTCTGTTTTAACTGTGCCCACAGAATTGAAATACTATAGTAGTCAATAACTACTATAGGCTTTTTTTTAAAGAAAAAAATACTAAAGCAGAATAGCACTATTCATGGAAGCTACCCACTACTTCAGGAGGGCTACATAACAGAAACTGCTTGCAGAGGGAAAAAAAACACTTTCAGCTAATTAGCAGAAAACTTAACATTGATGAGTTAAAATTTCTCATTAAAACTTGCCCTGATAAAAAAGCAACAAGCTTAAAGATAACTGCTGCTCTTTTTTTTTTTTTTTTTTTTTCCTTTTAACACAAGTGTGTTAAATTCAGTGTAAAGGCCTCTCAGGTGTCAACTCAGGTAAATGAAATTACTCTTTGCTAGACCTTCGGAGGCTAGACTCCAGCTGCTAGCAGTGACAAACTTCTGTGACAGAAGGCCTACAGCTCCCAGTTTGCTTTTCTGGTTCTTGTGAACATTTCTAGTGTTTTTAGCTCACTGGCACTTTCTATATATTACCTACTAAAGTTATAAATAGCTAATAAAATTACACAGGCTACAATCAGAGTAAAGAGTGACAGCAGATTACGAAATTCTATTAGCATATTGAGTATTTCACCACCCAGCTAAATCTGATTTTATAAATGCTTTGATAAGGCAAAAGCATTATCAACCCCTGTCCATGATGGTCTAGAGAGACATCATTTCAGAGGTTAGCTTAAAGCAGTAACAGCCGGGGCAGCACGATTCCCATCCTGTGAAGTCAGGACATCTCTAAGCAGAGATTCAAGTCTGGATGGAGACGAGCCCAAGAGCAAGCAACAGTATGAATCTACAGATGTATACTCTGCGGTAGCTGTCAGGGACTGGTGCAGAGACTGAACATGCACTAATTGCATCTTCAACAAAGATAGGTTGTTCTGCATGAGAACTGCTCTGAGTGATCCCTGGGAAAAGGATCAATTGAAACTATTTTTTCCGCTTTCATTTATTCCATTTTCCATTAAAAAAAAAAATGTATTTTCTATTGCTCTCTGATTTATAATTCACAGTCTGTGGTTGCAATGAACAGTGGTGGTCATAGCACCATTTTGCAACTCTCCATTTTAAAAAGTTCTTTCCAATGACACCATTATTTCTTCAGTTGACAACAATCACCTATGTATTTGTCAACTACAAATTTAATGAGCGCTGCTAGCTGATATTCAAGTACCATAATACAATGTGATAGTGTTTTGGACAAATCTAGACAAGTTAACATTTTATTCACATCTCCCTCCAGTAGCATCCAGACTTGAATATTACCGTTCAGGACTAATCTTTTTCATTCTTCTCCTTACTCACACGCTGACTTAATGCCTATTCCCCTACGAAGGTGAAGCTAATTGCTAGCATGCTTGCAGCAAATTGAACCCTGCACACCCCCTGGGACAGTTTAGGGCGGGGAACAACTTCTTCCCCATCTAGTGGAAACTATGACTGCTCACTGCTGGTAATTTCCACTGAAAGGAAAACAGTAGGCACATTTTAGTCAGACGCGGGGGGATACGGGGGGTGTGAGACAATGGAAGAAGGCAGTCTCTGAGCCCCCTCAGGGTTATAGCAACTTCTCCACAAGGAAGGCACTACAATGCTTTCCATGGTCTGCCTCCTGAACCTCAAAACAGATCTAAATATGCTGCAGTGTGGCACCTTTGCCCTGCTCCCCCTCCCAGCTCTCACCTTCCCTCCCTCCTCAGAGTGCTGTCTCATGGCAGAGGTTAGTTACAACCTATTGGGACCCTTATCTGAGCATCCACCTAAATGCCAGGGCTGGGAGAACAAAGGGTAGATTATATTTTTTTTCCCCATTGTGATTGTCTGTTTTTCTGGACAGCAGAAATGGTTTTAAATCATTGCAAGCTGCAAAGAGCCCAGACCGTTCTACCCCACTCCCTAGGCAAGCATTTTATCCCTAGGTTGTATTTTTTACAAATAGATACTATACATTACACTCAACGCAGAGCACAGTAATCCCACTTCAAGCCCTAGTGAGAAGAGAGGTGTTGGAAACTTGGTACAGGACACAAATTAGTCCCATATAACTTCCCATGCAGAAGGTTTCATTGGCTGCCTGCATCTGTGCTGGGCAATTCTGGCTCAGGAAGCAACAAGTCTTTTGGTTTAGGACTGCAGAATATGGATGTTTTTTGTTTGCCTCAGTGGTTTTCCCACTGCTCACAGAAGAAAGCCTTTATCATTCAGTAAATACACAGCTGAACTAACAGATTGTCAGGGATTCGTTGCAAAAGGACAGTTTACAGTGCAAGATAACTCTAAAGATTTGCAAGTGTAAGAGTCTGCAATAAAATCTAAAATATTTTAAACATAATGCAATGATGAACCATAATAATCAGCATGTAGCAAATGTCTAAATAGAATAAAAGCAATATTGAAGAAAATAAATGACCTCTGACACAAAAAATGGCTTGTATTTCATATTACCTTACTTAACTGCCCCCTCCTTCCCCCACCAAACAGAAGCTTTATTGACAAAATGTACTCTGGCAATTTAGTCTGTAGATTTAAAGAATGTGCAGCCCTGGGAAAAACTGAATTACGGCTTCTATTTGTGAGATGAGGAATGGCATGTAATAACTTAATGAACTGGAAGTTTATTAGCTGTAAAAGAGAGAACTAATGGAATGCGTTGTCTATCAATCTTTTGTTTAACTCAAAAATGTTCAAGTGGGTGTCACATCCATTATGCATTTATTATCTTATTAATACAAATATGTGCTAGAATCTCAGTGAGCTACAAAAATATATCGCAGCCTCTAATTTAATGTGTATTTTATTAGTCGGTTTTGGAGGCTCTATTCTAAACCCAAGTCATTAGAATTTCTACTCAGATATTTGACCAGCAAAAAATTCACTTGAACACCGGAGCTACCAACTTAAGGTTACAGCCCTCTGCACCCTGTACAGACTGTATTCATCAAAACTCTGGAATGAAATAAATGCCTACACAGCCATGATGACAGCCTCATTTCAATAGCTATTTAGTGCATTGTATAAATACAAAAGGACAGTAAGATAATGATTTCAACAAGAAACACGTGGAGAGACCAGTCTCACATGAAGTGTAAGAATCAAACACCTGGCTGTTAAAAGAAGTTTTCTCCATGCCTCAAAGTATCTTGGATCATGATATGCATGTGTGAATATGCTGAATAATGACAATAATAAAGTAGTCTAAAATCTTTTAGGATGCTTCTCCCAGTCTTAGCTGATAGTATGTCTTAAAACCACAGTGTAACAAATAGAACTTAGCCCTAAATAAACAAATAAAACATATGTGCAAGTAACAAAATATGACAGAGAGTAGGAAATTCAAAGTTCAAGTCAATGCATATGAAGATATAAGTAGAACAAAGCAGTCAGGTTCTACTATATCAGCCCCAATTTCATGTCCTGCATAAATCCTTAAGCAATTTTAATTTTAGCTCTGCAATTGACTGATCTGCTTGCTTTGATTTTCAATTCGAGGTAAAAATAAGTAAGGAAGGAAAACCTGCATTAATTTATGTCCCTAGTAGGCTTCTGTGAGTGGACCTTTGTTTTATTGTTGGTTTTTTTTTTTCATGTGGCCAGTCTAGCAGCAGAGGTCTTACAGGTATTTAGCTGTTTAGAAAGCCAGTTATAGCCATTCCACTTAATCAAGTAATTGACAGATTAGACCAATTCAATACATTTGATTTCTTTATCAATTTACATGTCATTTCAGAGGTCAAATATAACCGGGTTTTGAATCATTTGTGCTAAGCACAGTCCAAGGGCCAGTAATCCAATTATTCGATTTTCTTGCTGAAGAAAGGGAAAGTCATCCTTCCCTCGCTCCAGTGAGTGAGCTGCAGGCCTGCATTAGGGCTTCAGGCTTCTTGTGTAAAACATATCCCAAGGGCAACAGAAGGCCACTTCAACACAGCTTCGAGGGCATAAGTGGAACATGGCTGTGGCACGTTGGCTTTCTGCCCAGGAATAAATTCCAACCATTAGCATCAAACACTCATCCTAAAGCTCTCATACTGAAATTAAATGCCATCTATCAAATGAATAAACAATAATAAAGTAGCACAAGTACATTAAAAAAAATAAATTGCAGTAATTTATACTGTGGATCATCTGCTCTGGGTTGCTTTTCCATGCTGCACACCTCAGATTATTTTTCAGTCTCTTTTTTCACAATTGTACTTTTGCACATGCAAAATGGCCCTTGACACACAAATTGAATTTATTCATGGCCCACTCTACACGTTAATAAAAACACAGTTTTGAATAGTGCTTGCTATTTCTGTGCAAATAATTTTATTTTCTTCTGCTACTCGGCAGAGTCTGACCTATTTTGTACACAGGTTGAATCTATGTGAATTGTATCTAAACAAGAATTCAGATAACAACAATTAAGCATGCAAAATGTACCTTTAGATATTTCAAGTGGAACTGCACATTCAAGCTTATGCTGTCAAGGATAATTTCAGCAGACTTCAGAATCTGGATAGCTATGAAGTTAAAATGAATCAGTCCTTTTAAAGTGCTCACAGGAAAAGCAGACTGTATTCCGGGACAGATTTTAAAAGGGGAATTTTCAGTAAGCAGAATTTAATTACTTAGCTGGAATTCTGCCACGATGTCTTGGCTAAACCATCACTTTTTGTAAGGAAGGAAAAAAAAAACCTCAAGGAAACTATTATGCTCTATCTGAACCATACCTATCATAGCAATAAGTTCTGCCTTGTGCTGAGATGAGACAGTATGAAGAAGGAGAGCAAAGGGAAACATCTCACCTACTGAGTATTAGTCTCATTTCCTAAAACAAGTTGCCTCTTCCCAGGAACTTCTTTCCCAAAACTTCCTTAGGGTATGAAATAATTGGCTATTAACCAGTGTATTCTTGACCCAAAGAATGGAGCAGAAAACATGCAAAACTTGTCTGGATTATGAGGAGAGAGAAAAGAGAAATTAGAGCTGGTATGTACTGACTGAGCCCGCAGCTCTCTTAATTTTGCTAGTTGAAACTTAGAGGCTTTTACTTGCGTTTGTACTAGGGCAATAAAACCAGAGGAAAAGAGCAGGCAGAAACTAGGGGAAAGGAAAACAGAATGGCACAACTTTCTTCCTTTTTCGGTATGTTTTTCCCCTTCCTGTTTGTTCTACATTTGGTGTGGAGCTTTGAACAAGAAAGGCTGCCAGCTCCATAGCACCACATTGCCATTGCAGTGGGCAGCCTGGCTCACCTCAAGGCAAAAGAGAAGTTATGAAAAAGGTGTCTGCACATTAAGAAAAAAAAACCCTACAAACAACAAATATCTTACTTATCACCAATCCTACACACAGTTTTCTGAATGACTGAGAGTTTCCTTTTTTGGCCCTTGTAAATGGGATCACCTGTAACTTACCAAAACCTCTGCAGGTCCCTCGAGGGCTACCCCAGAGCCCCGAGCACTGGCAGCCAGCATGCCAGGCAAAGCTGCTGCGGTGCAGGCTCTGAACACCACGTGAGGAGCAGCCGAGGACGCCAGCGTGCGCGGAGGCACTTCTCATGCCCTGGAATGATGAAAACAAGTTGTTAGTATGCACCGCGCAGTGCCGAAGGCTGAGCGCGCTGCTAATGAGTCCTATGCAGAGGGCTCAGGTCGTGGTTCTGCTAAATTCTGTGCACTTGGTACACCTGTGAAACACAATGTCAAAACACAGCTCAGCTCACACAGCCGTCCAAGTGCACCACGTTGTAATCCAGCTGCCAGAGCAGGTGATTCTGGGCCACCGGTGAGATATTTACCCCTCAATGTCAATGGGTTTGTTCAGGCTGGAAAGTGCTGTGAAAATAAAGTCGTCTTTATGAGGCCTCCATTGAACCTGCTCTGATGCTGGGGCAGGGATCTCTGGGCAGGGTGTTTTACACCTTAGTGATCATAGAGTCATAAAATGGCTTGAATTGGAAGGGACCTTAAAGATCATCTAGTTCCAAATGCCCTGCCGTGGGCAGGGACACCTCCCACTAGGCCAGGTTGCTCAGAACCTCATCCAGCCTGGTCTTAAACACTTCCAGGGATGAGGCTCCACAACTTCTCTGGGCAACTCCTTCCAGTGTCTTTGCAATTTTGTCTGCCAGTTCTCTCAGGCTCCGATCTCAGGGATCAGAGGAGATGCACCCAGCGAGTCCTGAATGTGTAACACATGCAAATACGATGAACTGGCTGCAAATTCTGGGAAAGCATTTCTTTTCACACAGGCAAAAAGGAGGTTGTATGCATAGGAGGGGTATGTGCATACCTCTGCTTTAAATAAAGATCTCTCATCTTTCCAGGTTAGACTACACTCAATGTCAAAAACCTTCACCTGCCACGTATCCTAAAGTGTCTGAATATAAAGAAAGAGAACTGGAAAAACTGCTGACTTCCACAAAAGGAAAAATTACTGGAACATTGGTGTTTTAGCAGCTTACATGTTTCATAAGGTCCCCTTACTGAGTGAAGGCGGCCTTCAGGATAGAGACAAGTGGTACTCAGATGTAAGACAACAAATTTACAGCGGCGATGAAAAAGACAAGGCTGAAGCTTAATGGAGAAGAGTAGTATCCCCAACATTGTGCTTTTCCTTTCCTACCTTTATGGCATAAAATTCTCTGATTTTGTTATTGTCACAGTCCTCTATGTCCAGAAGATGGGAAGTAGAGCCAGTTTTGCCTCAGTATAGGAACAGTCTTTACATGCTCTTGTGGTGATGGGCCCGTTCCCTCGGGATCACTGAAAAGATCACACAGCAACCAGAAAGTCCTGTGGTATGTTCTAGGGACGTGGGACCATTTCTAGAGGATTTGAGGAAGGAATTTTAATATCTTGGGAATAGCTAGCAAGTTTAGCTGCAGGAGTCTTCCCTCCTCTGCTCTTTATATCCTATAACTTCAAACAAAAATTAAGACTCTTAATTTTCTTTAACCTGTATAGCAAACCGTTCCTATTCAGTAAGACCCCCAGGATCTTCCCTCACTACACTCTTCTGCATACCTGCATAACATCAGTGCTTTGCTTATTCCATATTTCAGTAACTTAATTACATGATGAATTCCCTCATGCTGTGAATTTATCTTCCTTGAGCTAACTTTTGATCTCAGGCATTGAACTGATCAGCGCTAAGGCAGACCCAGTCTATCCAATTAGCAGGTGGCAGCCTCAGAAGCTCAGGACACAGCACCTCTGTTACTCTGCCTTCCAGGAGTTTTGACCTGAACAAACACACTTGATGAACCTGGCCATGGTATTTTGGCTGCCTCCCTCAGCTCATCTGCTTGGATGGCATTTTGCCTGTTAGCAAGGCAATACAGCACTTTCGGGACGTGCCAGAAAAGGACAGGTTTAGATCTGCAACTTGATAAGCTCAGTTCAAATAGCAATTACATAAAGTATCCTGACTTTCTCTGTATGAAAGTGACTCATTATCATATTCCTTTGTATGAAATCCAAACAACTTGTTTTCCAACATCAACAAAACCAAATATATATTCCAAAGGAGATAATTTTTGCGCTGTTTGGAGACTGTTCTGATATTGATGACATCAAGGAATCTCTGTTTCATTCAGTAGTTACATTGAGGCAATGGTCACCTTATTCTGTTTTCCCATTTCTAGAGCAAGGAATATCTGAGCCATAGGCAAGGTTCCCGGGCACTGCACTGACAGCAATTGTAGCGCTGCATTAAATGTCAGATAAACCCCGCACTTTGTTTTGTTGGTTGTTTCAAAGTCACTGGGGAATCCATGACTCAGCTTCCATCAAAAGTCACTAGTTAATTGTGAACGCCCCTACCTCTCTGCTTTGTACCTCCAGTTAATCTGTTTTTATCTGTTTGTGCCAACTGATGCCTGTTTGCTTTGATGTGGCAGAACCCTAAAGCCAGGGAAACAACAATGACAAGACGTGAGAGTGCGCTGTAAGTTGGCTGAAATCAGTAACTTCCCAGGTGTTCCCAGATGCCTAAGGATGTGCCAAATGAGGCTGTGCTGAAGAACTCTTAGATGACATCAGGTGTGAAATGCCTAAGTGTGAAGGAAACACTGCAGCAGAACCAGGCATTGACCCTGTTTGCAAGCTCTTGGTAGCTGCTTGGCATTTGACTCTAAGGATCCAAAGCAAAGCTGATCACGACACCATACAGCGAACTGAAGTCTTACATGCTCAGAAGAGCCTTTCAGTCTGCCTCTGGCACACTAAATCTGTGCTTGCTAAACGTAAGCTAAAATGGAAAAGTGAAACTCCCAGCTCCAGTGGTGGTCAAGATAATTTCTGAAGATAAGTCTGACTGATTTGTATAACTGTATTCATTTGGCATCTTAAATAGGTCATTACCTCTGAAACTACGGGTGCTCACTTAAAAAGAGCATTAGAACATCAAGAAAAATGCAGGGACCTGTGTTCTTACGCTAGCTTCTGCTCGCTTGCCTTTGCCAACTTGAAAATCACCACATTGTGGCTTCAAGGGTCCTTACCAGAAGAGTACCTGGGGCTTTGTGAAGAATGAGTCACGCTGTCACTAAGGCCAGAGGGGCAGAACGAAAGGAGCATTGGTATCTCCTGGTTTTCAACAGCCCAATATACACAAAAGAGAAAACAATCCTGTGACTACCTTTCTGCCATATGCTGCAGAGATCCTCAATCTACTCCAAGAAACAAAGCACAGCATGCATTACCTCATAAACACCATGGAGGTATCAGCTCACCTCAGCACCACACCAGGGTAATTAGTTTCAGCACTGTTTTACACTGACATGGCTTCCAGTTCCAGCACTCGATTATTTCTGATAACCCCATGATCTCCAAACTGGGATCTTAAAATGGAGTTCACCCCATTTTTCCTTTGCATTCCCACAGCAGTCCCTCCTCTGTGCCTTTTCCAGTGTGACTATCTTTTTTGTAACATGACTGATTAGAAGTCCATCTTGTCATTCTCTGTTCAGTCCTGCTCTTGCCAAGCATTTTCCACTCAGTACAATAGATTAAAACCTAGAACTGAGATGAAAAGAAAGAGATCATAGGAACAGAAAAAAACGATCATAAAGAAAATCCCGCAATCCGTGGAGAACATTGCTCTTTCACGACTGAAATGTGTTGTACAGCAACAGTAGAAAAGTCACAGAAAACTGCTTTAATCTCACATAGAGCAAGGAACTTCACTAGAATAACAAGAGCCACATGATTGATGAAATTACAGTGCCTTTCTTGAACTTGCTCAAGCCACCTCCTGCCTGGATTAGTACTAAGTTTAAAGAATTAAATACACAGTACTCTTTAAAGGGATGTGGGGAAAAGGCTGAAAGTGAATGTAACACAAGGAAAGCTGGTTTGGGCAAGAGGATGACGAATGTAACTTTCCTCATCTGCAAAATCAATTCAACTAAAATTGAGTATAAGAACAAGATGATGTCTCCCTCCTACATTCCATTCCATCCTTCACGTACACTGACATAAGAAGGGTAAGCATGAAAAATAGCTCTATTTTCAGCCGAGCAAAGACGAAAGAAGTTGGAGGATATATGAAAAAGAAGTTATAAGACTGACTCCAGCCAACAGTTTTCTACTGCCTTAAGCTTTGCACGGTCTTCTGCGTGGAGACTGGCTCCACTGGCAGTGTTAGATAGGCTTTGAGAACCCTCTTTGGCGGCACAAAACTGGTTTGCTATTGGCACATGGGCAGGTTGCTTACCTATTGTTCCTATATCGACACAAGAAGCGTGTTTTCACGCAGCCAAAGGCAACCTTCCAAACAGAGCTGAAGAGAAGATGCTTTATGTTTCTGAATCAATAGCAGGTATGTAACAAAAGCCTGAAAAAAACCTGATTGCTGAAACTGCCACCCCCACCAAAGAATTTTTGTACAGTCATGCCCTAAACTATTCTTTCCTTTATTTTCCAAACACAATATAGCCAACTGAAAACCAAATTTTCATTTAATGCTTAAGCAGTGAATAATGTTAGCACTCAGTCAAACACAAATAAAGATTAACTGCATGGCTCATATTAATATATAGGAAGATCTGATGCTTCATTTTAACACAATGTACCAGCACTGTGTTAATTTTTGTTTAAAAAAAGAATTAGTAGAATCTGTCTATCACAGAGGCTTTTAATGAACTCAAAAGTACACGGTATTTTTCCTACAAGAGGGAAAAAGTGTATGAATATGCCAACAGAGATGGAGGTAATTAAAAAGGCTCTTAAAAATTAGAAAAAAAAAAAAAGACAGGGAAAATCAGTTAATTCTCCTTTTCAGGATCTAATTAGCCTTAAAAAACGAGTCTCTAGCTTTTCCCATGCATTTCAATGCAAAGGAGAATGTCCCTTGCTACAAACTACAGGTCTGATTTAATGGAGTTTTGATTGAGGATAAAGACAGAAGAGTCAGTCTGTGGTACCCTCTCTTCACACTGAAAAGTGTCCAATTCCAAAGGCAAATGCACTCAGCTCAGTCATCCCAATTAAAGTGTCGGCTGCAATTCAGCATAAGCAAAGATAGTGGAGAGAATGCAAAAGAATCAACCATTACAGCAGATTTACAAAGGCAGCACAGAAATTTACATTGGCTGGGAACAGCAAAGGAAAACACGTATCGTTTAACCAAAAAGATGCCTATGTATATAAGTGTATGTATGTATTTACACATACAGAGCTCACACACACACACATAATAAAATTATATAAAAAGAAAAAAAAAAACCTCTTCGCTCTTTTCATTCATTTTCTTGAATATTTTGTCTGTATGAAAACAAGCAAAGCTACAGCTCAAGCTGCAGTATCTGGTTTTTGAAACAGCATCATCTTGCTGCAAGTAAAAACTGTTAAAAATAAATACATTTTCAAAGACCATTTCTTTTTCACAAGTGTCTATAACAACTCATCTAGTATGCAGGGCACGCACAAACTCTGATCCCAGCTGATGTCAGCTTGCCGTAACCCCTCGTGCCTCTAGAGGAACTTCTGTGCTGAGATCAGGATCCAGCCCCACGCTGACCGGGTCATACCCTGCAGTGGTGCCAGGCACAGATGTCCTTCTGACATCTCTGGAGGTTTTGCATCGGTGCTACTGGCAGTCCGTTAAATTCAGGTCAAGTCACCTGAAATGCTCCAGCTTCCTTGTTTCCAAAGTGCCTACCAGTTACTATATTTTTATCAGAAAGAATGAGAGAGACAGTGAGTTCCCTGCCAAAGGTTATCTCAAAGTTCATACTGTGTGTCCTTGCACTGCCACAGCCAATAAATCGTTAACAGTCTGTTCCGAGGAGGCTGCCCAGGGACCGGTTTTATGGGGCCAGCACGAATTTGTGCAGGCTGTTGCAATATGGAGGACGAGCTGGGCTGGCACCACAGCTCTGTGGACATAGCCAGCCTTCAAATGGTTGGGAAATGATCTTTTGAAGTTCAGCTTTCAACTGCTACTGCTGTTTTCAAGAACAAAAGAGACACAGGTAATCGGAGCCTGCTCAGCAAGACCAAAGATCACCCAGAGCAGTGGGCACCTCCCTAAAGTCCTCTGCGTTGACTTGAAATGCTCCAGAGAAGGGTGAGGGATACTCGGTTCCTCTCAGCCTCCCTGAAGAGCACCAGTACTGATGCTGGGGCCCACTGAAGGAACTATCCCAAGGGTTTTGGACTAGGTGGATGTTCATGCTCACACAGAAGGAGCTTCAACCCCTTCTGTCTACCCATGTGGATCAAAATTACTGGGGGCACTGGGGTGTAATGCTGTGGCCACCCGGTAGTGGGGATGCAGGTAGTTTCTGACTCTTCTTATTTGAGAGGAAATTCACACCCCAAAGCTAATACAAGACACAGATAAAGTCCTTAAGGCCTCAGGCATCCCACTCATTTCCTATGCAACAGCTGGCATGGGTTTACAATCCATGGGAATAGGGAATGTACTGGTACATAGCTTATGCTCTTGTATTCGTCACCGTGACAGACTTTGCACCCTTTTAACTCTTCGCAAAGCCAAATGACCCAGACCAGCAGCAGCAGGATGCCACCCTGATGTGTAATTATTTTATAGCTTCTATTTATTTTTTCAAATATCAAAATTTATGACAATCACTAAAGCAGACTGATTAAACTCTAAGAATAAACACACCGTGATAGAAAAGTTGTTTTGCTGTCATCCCAAGGAAGCACCTATTTGCAAAGTACATGGCAATATCAAAGAGCTCTCTATTGATTAAACTTTGAAAATAAAATTGCACCACTTATCATATGCTGTTTGCAAAAATGCCAATCATTATAATACTTGCATAAACATACCGTGTCTTTCCCCTGAACTCGTTAACTTTATTACTGAGACTCTATCCTGAGCTGTCTGAGTGTGGAAAAAATATCTTTCAGATAACACATTAACATTTATAACCAGTATTTAAAGCTGTGCATGGTGCGATCTCAAAAGATAAGGGTCTTGTCACCATTTCCAGTGTAAGTCTCATTTCAGAGGATGGAGGGAAGGAGGGAGTGGCAATACTGTATTTCAGCTCTTTAAAATGACACCGCAAGAAGCCTGACATACGAGTTGTCAATCTAATTGCACCGATCTTTCAGAGATAGGTGCATCTTTCACCTCTACATTCAGTTTAAAAACCAGTGAAATTGTCAGCACATCACTGTAAACTACCTGGCAAGTGCTATCATTCTGTGCATACAGCATCCTGCACAATTATAATTCTAGATCTAAACATCCATATTACAAAAGCATTTAAAGTATGGAACAATAATGAGATGACCACTTTCTCACAGGTATACTTGCACTTCACAGAAGAAAAAGATAAGCAAAAAATAGCTAACAATACAATATAGAGAGATGGGTCCATGACTCACATTATCTGATGTTCCTGCGGAATCAAAATACTAATAATACCGAGTGCAAAAGTTAATGGCAAAAAGTGTAAAAATTAACAACTAAAAATGTTTTTTGGGGAGGAGAAATTTGTGGGTGTAATGCATCTGTCTTTTGAGCCCAATTCTGCTGCAGATACAGCATAAGTTGTGATTTGAAAAATGAGACATGTTAGCTGTTAACGTTATTCTGTTAAAAGATAACTCTATTAGTAAAAAAAGAATACCAAAAGTAAACAAGCAGCTGTCATAAGGAAAGAGAGGCTTCAGAAAGCCACCCCAGCTCTAAAAGAGAAAGTATTGCAATACTTTTAGTTGAGATGATCAGGACCACCAGCCCGTTCATAGACAGATAGCTGTAAAAGAATGATCTCATTCCCATATAATTCCAAGTGCATCGGTATCTCCAGCTAGATAAACATTTCTATCTGCAAAAGCAACGGCAAGATTTCTACTCGGAAAGCTCAAATGCTAACCAGTGTAGAGGTTGCAAAGTAAAAATACTGTGGAGCAAACACAACACCACACATAACTGGTTTTGCCTGCAGTTTTCAAGATTCCAAGTCAAAGTTATTTCCCAAGCTGATCGAGCTGTTCTCTTCTCCTACCAGTTTCACTTGCGACTCAGTCATGAAGCGGACAGTAAAATCTCCTGCTGTGCAGAGAATTTTATTACTCTACAGGAAAAAGACTGATAGATGGTAAAAATGGGATGCCATATAAAGGATGGGCAGTTATTCATAAATCATATTATTTACAATGGAAATAAATGCCACAAGTGTTATGGAATATATACACACTCTTCAGATAGAGCCCAAATGCTCATTCCCTCTTGCCAAAGCTATATCACTCCACCTGGAATCTAACAGACTAGAAAGACACCATATAAGGAGCAAGATCCCCCCATATGTGGCAGTTACGACACACTTATCCACTGACTATTCGAAAGATTTAAGTGCCTCCTGGCATCCTCTGCATTTAGACTAGAAGGGAGATAACTAAAAATCTTCATCATCCTGGACCACAATGGCTAAAATATAAAGCAGAACTATTATCATAACTTCTCTTCCTGTTGTCCTTTCTGTTAATGTGCCATGTTGGGCACATCTCTGCTTTGCTTTGAAAGGAATCTATCAAGACAGAGATGGCTTTGAGGATGCCCAGGAAAAGAAGTTCAAGCCCAGGCAAAATGTGACGTTAAAAATTGAGATATCAAGTGATATTAAGCACCATCAGAATTTGATCACTGTCAATAGGGGAGGAGGTTCTAAGTATGCCTATTTTCAACCTGAGCACCTAAATCTCATCATAAAATGTCATATTAGATACTTCAGATTTGTGTGTAAAGAAGTCAGCTGGAATCCTGACCACATGAAGTCAAAGGGACATTTGTCGGTGGCTGAAGCCTAGGTCAGGATTTTATGTATGTTCATATTGTGCTTTGCGTATTAACAACTCAGGGAGCTGCTTCAGATGCCTAATAAATTTTAAGGTTTCCCTGGAGTTTGGAATTCTTTATTCTAAGTTATTCTCCCCAACATATTAACACAACCACCATTCTTATAAGTTCTAATTGTCTTATCAATTTCTTTTCATGCCACTTTTGAGTTACACGTCACGCTTCAAAGTCATTATTTGTAACTGGCTGACCTCCACCAAAAGAAATATTGCAGGGTATTTTTCAGGTAAATGATTACTGTTCAGAGACAGAAAAGTTTCTGGCTAAAATGATATGGAAAAGACTGTAAGAAAGCAGGGAATATTTTTCATTAGTCAAAAGAAGAAATCATTAATTCTCAAAGACTTAACTTTTCTATCTTTGGAAAACCAGAACAGAAATGTCTTCCTAATAGGTAAATCACAGGGGTTTTTTTTGTTTGTTTTGTTTTGATTTGTGGTCTTTTTTTTTTTTTTTCTCTGTCTTACATACATATCACTTTTTCAGCAATAAACTGCTCACTTTTCCAGTGTAAATTTCTTCTTTCCTATCAACTCAAGGTGGCCTCTTGGCCTGAACTGTTGTGATTGACTAGCCATAAACCAGCTTCACCTCTGACACCAGATACTACCATCTCAGTCCTGCAATCTCTTTTGCACCTCCATAACTTTACACAGCGAAGTACTCACATTGAGCCTATGCAGAAACAAAACCTCCAAACAGCCCTGCAAATAACAGCGAGTGTCTGATCTGAAGTGAAAACATTTTCAAATCACAGGGCTATTCCGATTCATTATTACTTGGTATTGCCGGAGTCTGCAAACAAAGCAAATGCTTAAGAGCACGTCCCTCTCCCTGCTCCTGACAGGCAGTTGGGTAAGCAGCCAAAACACAAATTTTCAGTTTGAGACAAACTCTGATGTGGATTTTTCTGATAGGCACCAGTGGATGACCATGGTGGGTTGACCTCGGCAAGATGCCAGAAGCCCAGCAAGCCACTCTATTGCTCCCATCCTCAGCAGGACAGAGCAGGAAAGAGAAAATGAGATGAAAAAATGTCATGGGTCAAGAAAAAGGCAGTTCAATAAAGCAAAAGTAAAGTCCATGCATGGAAGAAAAGGAAAGCAAAAGATTTATTCTCTACTTCCCATCAGCAGGTGTTGCCCAGCCATTTCCCAGGAAGTAGGGCTTGCTTTCTCAGCTTTTATTGCTAAGCAGATGCCATATGGCATGGAACATCCCTTTGGTCATTTTGGGTCAGCTCTCCTGGCTATGTCCCCTCCCAAGATCTTGCTCACCCCCAGCCTACTGCTGAGGGGGAAACGTTGGAGAGACATCGTGATGCTGTGCGAGCCCTGCTCAGCAGTAGTCAAACATGGCTATGTTATCAACACCTTTCTAGTTATCAGTACAAAGCACAGCACTATGAGGGCTGCTAGGAGGAAAATTAATCCATCTTGGCTGGATTCAATACAATGAGGCCAGGCTGCAACCTTTCTTCTGGTTTGGGCAATTCTCAGTCACTTTTACTGAAGAAAAATCTCTAATGGCCACCACTTCTCATCAAGTCTGGTTCAAAATATTTGTGAAGGAAGAAGACCTTGACTGACAGCCAAACATATACACATACTGTGCACATACTTAAAGCACAAACACATCTCTCTTAGAAACCAGGTGAAAAGCATGAAAGTCAATGACTGCCCAAATTTTTCTTCAGTTGGCAGCTGCTCGCAAATATCTTACGGAAAGAACTTAATGGAAGAATTTTTGGGAACACGCAGAGTCTGAAAAAGAACATTTTTTTTTTTTTTCCTACTCATCTCATTTTTTACTGGAGCAAAACCAGAAATATGTGACCTCTGTGCATAATGACAACTCAATGACATGGCTCTCATTCTGAATGTGGAATATGAAATGCTCACCGTGAAGTGCTCAAAAATAATCCTCAGGACATGATTATTCATAGAAATTATTTGGTGAGTAATTTCAATTAAATAAATTCAAGGAATCAAGAAAAAGAGGCTAAACTAACAGAATGCATTATTGATGATGAATAATTCATCTGGAGGAACTTTCCCACAGACACCATTGCAGAAAGCCAGCTCAAGACATAGGGCACTGGAGTCCCACTTACGCCTTGTTTTGAGGTCTTAATTGGGGGCTTTCATGATGAATCACTCTGGGTTGGCCCTCTGCCCAGGACTGAATTTCATCCATTGCTCCTGTTCCTCACATATTGCTAGATATGTCATTAGCACAGTGGTATTTGGATTCTTTCGACATTGCTGTCATAAAAATGATATGGAGAGATTTCATAATATTACTTTTACTGCTAATAAATAAAGGGGAGAAATCTTCCACATCAACCCACCAGACTTGCAACCGTGAACATTCATCAAACCCATACGTCAATTGCATTACGCAAGTATGAGCCCCATTTCTAAGGCACGTCCACTCTACAAACCAAGAAGACCTGATAATTTCAACAAGACTCTGAATTACTAAAAACGTTTGTGTGGACTTGTGTTTGCACTATGAGACATTTCCAGTTAAAAACATCCAAGTATGTAACACTTGGCTATGACTCTGAGGAAATCTGAAAAATAGCACTTACAAATGGTAGTAGTAAATATTAGTGCAGGCATTCACCCATTCAAAATGAAAGGAACAATAAATCCATTGTTGTTTTAAGGATGGAAAAGAATATATTTTTTTTCTGTTCTTGATGCTTAGCAAATTCATCACAGAATGTCTTATTATCAGGAAGATTCATCTCACTTTTTCTAACAGAAAAAGACACACTGACATGATGAAACAAAGCAAAAATATTTAACCCACTCAAAAAGACGTATGTGCATGCTATTAAATTAAACATTCGTTCAAAGATCCGATCCAAGTCCCACTAAAATCAGAAGGAGTCCTTCCACTGACACCAAAGGGCTTTGGATCTGACATACTACTTAGTTGAATAGGATGAACACATCCATAAATTTCAACTGGCTTTACAGTACTTTGCTGGGTCCTATGCTAAAATATGTGTGTGTGTGTACTAGGGGAGGGGAGATTGGGTTTTCTACACGCAATAAATTAAAAAAAAAAAAAAAAGGGCTAAAGCTAAAATAAAGTGCAGTCTTAATTACGTAATGGTTAGTCTGTCAGTATCCCCAGTGCACAGGTTACTTGGGATGCTTTCTGACAGACAGCTCCTGTATCACATTGCCTGCTGAAACCAGTATTATTGGTATTAAAAGTCACTTATTTTAAAAAAAAAATTAGGATTCCACATCAATGATACAAACCATTAGGTATGGACAGCTTTACAGCTGTGTTTTGCACCGCCAGTATAAAATCATGCAAAATCACTACAAAACAGTTTACCATACATAGGCTGAAACTGGTGAAGTCTCTTTGCAAAAAAACTGCGTCGTAGATAATGGGTCACAAAAACGTGAATCTTTGGCCAGGGTCTGGGTCCTTGCAGGATGCAGCAACTGAGAGAAGAATTATAAAGCATGTTGATTTTAGCCTGTGATTCATTAAATTCTTTTATTTATAGGATAGGTAGTCATGACATGACAGCAAACACTATTCTGAAGTAGCCCATGGCTCTCCATATGCTCGAATGGTTGGAGGAAATGGAGCTAAAAATTGCATCTGGAAACCAATGAAATTCATTACAGGTAATAGCAAACACAGTTAGTTACTAACTGCCAGCAAAAAGCAACTCAGTATAGACATCACACGCTCAGAAGCCACTGTCACTCAGGAGTGCCTCTCTGCCCACAGACTGGCACATTCACCGGCTCTCCTTCCACAGAGACTTCATGACAAACATCTTCTCTCCCTCTCTTGGGCATGCATTGCACCAGTTTGCAGTTGCTGGGTAGCACGGGTGAGTGGGGATGGACACCAAGGCCATGGAGGGCAGAGCCTGCCAGCTCCTCCCTCCCTGTCTTTCATGCTCACCCTCCTTAACTTATCCCTTGCCTGTCCCTTGCCCACAGAAAGCAAGTGAAAGCCAGAGCCTCCTCTTTCAGCCTTTCATTTACAGCATACTTTTCAGTGCTGCTGGATGAGATAAAACCTTGGATTACAAGTAGCAATTATTTTGCATACTGCTCACTGCTAAATCTGGAAACCGTTTATTTCCCTAATGGTTACTTTTAAGTGAGGCACAAAAATATCCTACACAGTACAGGAAAGATTCCAAACATGTATGTACTCATGGAGGGAGAGTATCTCCAGCCACAAATACTCACATATACACATAAATGGCCATATAGAAAAATATCCCCTTAGAAAGCAAGAATAGAGGGTACTTGTTGAATAGTTACAATGATTATCTCAGCACCATACAAGCCAACACAGAGTAGGAATCTCATATGATGCAGGATGAGGAACACATGAGATCACAAAATATCTAAATTTACAAATTCCCATTGTTTCACCACATCAGTCATCATGTTTTGTTGACAAAAATCAATATTGGTATCTACTTATACTACAGGAATAAATCCCTCCTTACCCACCACCTGTACTCAGGCTACCTTGATAGTCTCTAACATCAGTAAACCTTAAATCCTGCCCTCCGTCCAACTCACAGAGATTTTGTCTTAGTTTCTTGCTGCATTCTTTTCTTAATTCCACGAGACTTAGTGGATATTTATGTTCCTTCTTCATTTGTGTACAGAGAAACTGAAACAGTTAAACTGATAGGTAAAGATGCACGGGTAGTGTTTAGCATCCATCTGCAGATACAGTGTGGTGAAAGACAATTATCTCCACATTTCCAGACTTATTCTGCTCCTTGATATTTACTCTCACAGAAGGATAACAGCACTATGGACACTAAGCAGGAAGGGTAATGATCTGTACCAAATTTTATGTGCTTATGCTTCATGCTGTGGTCTGGCGCTTCCCACCCCCCACCCCGACAGTAGATAGATAAAGTGGTCGCTTTAGGACCATGAAGGAGCCAAGAGCTGCCTTGGTGTATGTATCAGCATAGGACTAACACAATCTCAGTTCGTTAAAGTTGGTATCAGGCAAGTATTTAGTTCATACTTGCTCTGCAGCAGTCTGGGAGTGTCCCCATGGGAAACAGGTATAGGATAATTGAGGGCTCTTAAGCCAGCAGACAAGGATATTACAAGGATAAAAATTTCAAACTGAAGGTAGCCGGGTACAGAGAAAGCACAATTTTTAACCTGTGGGAGACAAAAGCTATTGGAACAATTTACCAAACATTATGGCAGATTTTCATCATAGGCAACTGCTAAAATACACATGGATATTTTACTTTTTTTTCAAGTTCTTGTCTTTCCATTTCCTAGGAAGTATGATCTAATCTAAGCAGGAATTAATTCCAGTTTTGCTGATGGGCCTGGGTTATGCAAGATCCAAAAGTCACAATAGTTTCATTAAGCCTTACAATCTATGAATCTGTAAGTTTATGAATCTCTACTCAATTGTCGTAAGTTTTCTCCCAAAAGGAGGATGATGGAACACTGCAAAGTATTTGGGAAAAAAAGATAAACCTTCACAACACTTACGTACAAATCCAGCATAACACTGAGTTTTCCCAAACCTTCATAGGTTGTCTTATCAACCTGCCTCCCAGCCTGGAGGCTCCCAGGTAGTCACAGCCTGAAAATGTTCCCACATTCAATATGCAAAACAAAAAGGCAGTGAAACAGGTGGGGAAAAAAAACGCCAACTGTTGTTTTATACTCTGTACTTTTAATTGAAGGGATTATAAAACACTTTAGGCATGCTGAGAAATCATGACTTTCTTTCTAAATAAAAAGCTGTAGCTATTTTCTTTTTAAATCCTTGTTCCTCCTCCTACAACAGTGGTTATTATATGCATGCATTTGCAGGGTAATAGAATCAGTATCATCTCTGTGTTTTATTACTGTTGCAATCCCCTAACATGCTGTTCCTTCCATCCCACATGAACCTAGTAATTACTGCTGAGGCATGTCATGCGTACACTTTGCCTTCCAAGGCAGCATCAGCAGTTACCACAAACACATTTCCTATGTACTAGCAAACACAGGCAAGTGGGACGGTGCACGTTGCCCCAGGAGCCCATTCCAGGATGTCATCCTCGCTCACCAGAAAGCTGCATGTCACTGAAACTCACAGACACGAAACAAATGTACGCTCTGAGAGGAGAGAGAAATCCATTGGACTTACTTCTGCCTTTTTCTTTTGCTGCGTGTTGGAGCGAGCCCTGTGAGTGCTGGCAGCGCTGTGCAGGGCTGCTCAGGTGAGATGCGTTGAAGGTAGGTTACAGGAATGTGTGTGTGCCTCTGTGTGTGTCAGTGTGGGCAGGGGTGTGTATGAAATATGCTCCCTTCCGAAAAACAAAACTAAATTAACCTGGGTCTACTTTTACCTTCTCTTTTTAGGCTCATGTCCCTAGACTATGTCAGAAAGATCAGAAAATAACGTTTTTTATGTTCTGTAACTAGTCCTATTTTGCTCCCCAAACACCACATTCTAATGTTTAAAGCAGGAAACAAGGAAGAAAACTCACAGAATAATAATCTGTCTGCTGGTGTATTAGTGTCATAAAACCCCAGATCTGCTACGCACCTTTTTCCTGATCTTAGCAATTTTTGCTCCTGAATTCAGCTGGATAAAGAAACGGAGCAACTCTTAGTGCAAATCCCAGTCTTGTTGAAATTCATGCAGCAGCACACCAAAAGCATGCTCCAGTGAGGGATGCTCCTGCTTTTTCCACAACCTCTCCAAATTTTAGATACGGAAGTTGCAGCTGCTCCAGCCCCAAATACAATCCAGCACTATTTCTGCCCAGCAGCACTGCAAAGGCATCTGTGCCAGTTGCTGCAGGATGCTACCTTTTCTGACCCCAAGCCCCTCATAAGAACGGACAATACATCTCTGCTGCTCCTAAAATGTGGGCTCTGATACTTAATGGCTAACAAATAACACAAGAAGACAGTACCACTTTTGCCAAGTCCAGCACTCGTTTGGCAGCAAATCTCTACACTCTGAAGACCAAGTGAAGTGCATACAGTTTCCTATAAAAACCTGGTAATAACGCACCCCGACATATTAGCCCTGCAAAAATTGATTGTGGAGTGTCCTTTTTTATTCCCCGTGTGAACCCAAAGTTTTACTTTCCAGATAGAGCAGACATCCTTTCCCATCAAACAGATGCGTGCCCAGTGCAAGGTGCTTAAGCAAAGTCACAACAACCCACATCCAACACCTTGTTCTTTCTAAGGCAGCCAAACGCTACACCAGGACATTGCAATCGGGCAGCGGGACTAGTCTGGCCAGCGTGAACGATCACGTTAGATGCGCTCTTAGCTCCTGCCAGAGCGCGCAGGGATTCGGGCACACGACTGCCGTTACCTGCCAGCCCACTTTGGTGGAAGGTGTTGAACTTCCCTGAACGTTTCCAAACGCCAACGCGCTGGCCAGAACTCGGCACAGCGATTTGGGGAGGGGAGCTGCCGCGGCCAGAACGGGGGATAGATGCTGAT
The DNA here is from genome assembly GCA_013396935.1 of Baryphthengus martii. Taxonomy (NCBI): domain Eukaryota; kingdom Metazoa; phylum Chordata; class Aves; order Coraciiformes; family Momotidae; genus Baryphthengus; species Baryphthengus martii. The sequence goes on from VWZK01004367.1 coordinate 109,889, forward strand.
GGCAGACGCGGGTTTTGCAGCACCGCTGCTCCGCGAGCCACACAGTGTGCGCGCGTGTGTGCGCGCGGTGCGTGCGCACATGTGTGTGTGCCTGCGCGGCGCGGTGCGCGCGCGCTTGCCGGCTGGCTTGTACCGAAGAAGCTGCTTGACTTGCTCTCGATTTTGAGCGCACGGATTTAGGGACTCGGGGCCAAAAAATTCTCCGGACCCAGGTAAATCCGCTTGTTACCTTACTGCGCTCCCCGGCTCCGAATCCCCGCGCTGTCCTGGGCGCGGCGCGGCTGCAGGTGCTGTCAGAGCGCTCCGGGCAGGAGCNGCGCCCCGAGAGCAGGTACGAGCCGAGGAACGCGGCGGGGGGCACGGGGAGCGCGGTTCTGAGGAGCCCTGCTGCCGGGAGGGGGGCAGGGAGGGTTTGCGGTCGTTTATTCCCCTCCCAGCCCTTGCTCCTCTTCCCCGGTTTAAAATGCCAATAGCGAACGGGGAGCCGGGGTGCCCCGGCCCGGGCAGCGCCGCGGCTGGAGGGGACGGGAGCCGCTCTGCTGACCGGTTGCCGAGGCGAACAGATGGGTCGGGCGGGGAAAGCAGCGTTGGGGACCCCGGTCTTCGGAGAGCTCCCCGACGGGGCTTCCCCCCTAGTAGCTCCGCAGGCGCTTTCCGAGAGGAAAAGGAGGGGTGGAGGAGGGGGACATTTCAGACGAGTTTTGTAAGTCGCTGCCTTGCCGCCTCCCTCCCTTCTAACCTTGCAACCTGCTTTGCCCTCCCCTTGTAGCCTCTGCTTCTGGCCATTTTCACTGGGGATTTCTTCTTTCTTTCCTTACGTGTCTCAAAAGGTTTGACTGTAGGTACTGAAGGGGGGATCGACGGCGCATAAAGATGCTGAAGGGTGTTTGGTTGCTCAGTTTGTTAACAGTGGCTGGGATCTCACAGACAGAGAGTCGCAAACCTGCCAAAGACATTTGCAGCAAGAGCCGCTGCCCTTGTGAGGAGAAGGAGAACGTGCTGAACATTAATTGTGAAAACAAAGGATTTACAACCGTCAGCCTCCTCCTGCCGCCACCATCAAAGATCTACCAGCTGTTCCTCAACGGGAATGCACTGACCCGCTTGTTTCCCAATGAATTTGTCAACTACTCCAATGCGGTGACCCTCCACTTGGGCAACAACGACATGCAGGAGATCCGCACAGGGGCCTTCAGTGGCCTCCGCACCCTCAAGAGGCTGCACCTCAATAACAACAAGCTGGAAGTGTTGAAGGAGGACACGTTTTTGGGCTTGGAGAGTCTGGAGTACCTGCAGGCTGATTACAACTATATCAGTGCCATTGAAGCAGGGGCCTTCAGCAAGCTAAACAAGTTAAAGGTGCTGATTCTCAATGACAACCTCCTGCTGTCTCTGCCCAGCAATGTCTTCCGCTTTGTGCTCCTCACTCACCTGGACCTGCGGGGGAACCGGCTGAAGATGATGCCTTTTGCCGGTGTGCTGGAGCACATTGGAGGCATCATGGAAATCCAGCTTGAGGAAAACCCTTGGAACTGCACCTGCGACTTGCTGCCGCTCAAGGCGTGGCTAGACACCATCACCGTCTTTGTGGGTGAGATAGTCTGTGAAACCCCTTTCCGTCTTCATGGGAAAGATGTGACCCAGCTCACCAGGCAAGATCTCTGCCCTCGGAAAAGTTCCAGTGATTCAAACCAGAGAGAAAAGCACCCTGTGCTCTCAGACCCACACATCTTGAGGCTGTCGCCCACAGCCAACTCTGCCATCAATCCCACCAGAGCCCCAAAAGCCAGCCGGCCACCCAAAACTAGGAACCGTCCCACACCCCGTGTCACTGTGTCGAAAGACAGGCAAATATTTGGACCTATCATGGTTTACCAGACAAAGTCTCCTGTGCCCATTACCTGCCCAGCCGGCTGCATCTGTACTTCGCAGAACTCTGACAACGGTTTAAATGTGAACTGCCAAGAGAAAAAGATAAGTAATATCTCCGATCTCCACCCTAGGCCGACCAGTCCAAAGAAACTTTACCTTACCAGTAACTATCTGCAAGTCATTTATAGAACCGATCTTGTAGAGTACAGCTCTCTGGATTTGTTACATCTAGGAAATAACAGAATTGCAGTGATACAAGAAGGTGCCTTTACAAACCTCACAAGTTTACGTAGACTTTATCTGAATGGCAACTACCTTGAGATTCTGTACCCATCTATGTTCGACGGGCTGCACAGCCTGCAATATCTCTACCTAGAGTACAATGTCATTAAGGAGATCCTGCCCCGCACCTTTGATGCTCTGAGTAATCTTCATCTGTTATTTCTGAATAACAACCTGCTCAGATCCTTGCCTCACAATGTCTTTGGTGGCACTTCCCTCACCAGACTTAACTTAAGAAACAATCATTTCTCACACCTGCCTGTGAGAGGAGTCTTGGACCAACTCTCAGCTCTAATTCAGATAGACCTCCAGGAGAATCCTTGGGACTGTACATGTGACATCCTGGGGCTGAGGAACTGGATAGAGCAAGTCACTGACCAGAACAACCAGCAGTCAAATCCCCCCGTAGTTATCAACGAAGTCATATGCGAGTCTCCCACCAAGCACTCCGGAGAGCATCTGAAATTCCTGAGCAAAGAAGCCATCTGCCCAGAGAACCCCAACTTGTCAGATTCTTCTCTCTTCTCCATGAACCAGAACACAGATAGACCCCATCTCCACGGTGTCTCGCCCAGCTCCTATCCAGAAATACACACTGAAGTTCCGCTGTCTGTCTTAATTTTAGGCTTGCTGGTTGTGTTTATTTTGTCCGTCTGTTTTGGGGCAGGCCTGTTTGTCTTTGTCCTTAAGCGCCGGAAGGGGGTGCAAAGCATGCCCAGCAGTGCAAACAACTTAGATATAAGCTCATTTCAGCTCCAGTATGGGTCTTACAACACCGAGACCCACGATAAAACTGAAGGACATGTTTATAACTACATTCCCCCTCCTGTTGGACAGATGTGCCAAAACCCAATCTACATGCAAAAGGATGGGGATCCAGTTGCCTTTTACAGGAATCTCCATGAGTATAGCTATAGCAATCTTGACCACAAAAAGGAAGACCCCACCAGTCTTGCATTTACAATCAGCGCAGCTGAATTACTGGAAAAGCAATCCTCGCCAGGGGAACCAGAGCTTCTGTATCAAAATATTGCAGAAAGGGTCAAGGAACTCCCCGCCGGAGGATTAGTTCATTATAACTTTTGCACCTTACCCAAAAGGCAGTTTGCCCCTTCGTATGAATCAAGGCGCCAAAACCAGGACAGGATAAATAAAACTGTTTTATATGGAACTCCCAGGAAATATTTCGCAGAACAGTCTAAACCCGAGCATCCTTTACTCCAAGGAAAGCTACAAACAGAACCAGACTACCTCGAAGTTCTGGAAAAACAAACTGCAATCAGTCAGCTGTGAGGGGGGAGGGGGGAGACAAAGGAAAATTTTTAAATGAGCTCAGCATCACATTTGATTGAGTTTGAGCTCAGTACTGATGTCATCTGTCGCATTCCCAACGTTTCCACTTTTTAAATTAGAGAGGGAGTGAGAGAAATGGAACCCTTACAGCATAGCAGGGTATGGCGTTGCTTTTGCAACACTCCCTTTAAGTTATTTCTAGATCTCTCACCTTTTGACCCTTCTGTAGGAATTTGTCACTGCAAATGTATGTTTCTGTAATAGATCTTGTATAATTCTTTTTGATTTGGAAGGAAATGAGGAAGAGGGTCTTTGGGTTTTCTGTTGTGTTTTTTTTTACTTCTCATTTCAAAGTGGAAACTTAATGTATTATGTAGAAGATCTCCAAAGATCTTTTTTCCTGGACTATGACTTTCTTTTGTAAATAATAATATACAGTACTGCTGTTTCAGTTACCGAGCATAGCCACTGGGCGTCACTTTTTTGTGTTAAAGTGCCTTTGCACTTTAAGTACATTATTACTTAATTGTTGCTCTTAGCTTTGATAAATTGAACCTATTTTAATGTGTTGTATTTTTGAAATTAAAAAAATGTAAAATAGATCTATGTCAGATGCATTAAATCAGAAGTTTTGACTTATAGGAAAGCTGCCCTTCTTTAAAGGAAGCTAGTTTTAGGACCTTACAGACTCAAATGTAAATTATTGGGGTATTTTTTTCCCTCTAGGTTTGTTTAGAGTGATTCACCAAAATCAACTGAGCGGATTTAGCAATGGACTAGAGGTTATCAAATGCCTCAGCTGGGAGTAACAGCTCATTAATAAAAGACGTTTAACACAATGTCATAGTGAACTGAACAATTAATGTCCTCCTTAATGCATTGTGTTGCAGCTCTAACACAGTAATGTTCAGTGGTTTAAGATTCTTTTCAGACTTAAGAGAACATTACTCACAATATGCGTTAAATTAGGTATTTTTATACACTTAGATAGATTTTAGGTTTGTAACTTTTTTGGACTAAAAAGAACATGTCCTTTTCCTGTCAGATGCATATTTTTTTCATAAACAGGAACACCAGCAGGGGTCATCCCATACCTCATTAAATGTATAAACATAGAGGCAAAATAACCAATGGCAAACGAAAAATTTGAACCTGGATCTCTGGAGTCATCTACATCAAGGTAGCAGAAATCAGTATGTGCATCATACTAGCTTTCAGTGGTCTGAACTGTGTCGTGTTTTCAGTCTCTAAAGCAAAAATATTACAATAATTCTAATCTTCTTGAGAAAACTATTAACTTAATTATCTTTAAATTTTAGAAAGTGTTATAAGTTAACTGAATTCTATGGTCACCATTGGTTTTCTTAAGCCATCAGTGAACAGGCGCAGTTAAGTCTTCTCCTTTCTCTAAATCAGGCCTGTTTTACTTCAAGCTTTATGTTACCACCTTCAATTTACATTTCCTTCCTGGAGAGTATTGGAATCATTTTTATTAACAAGTATACAGTCAAACTTTTATTAAGCCTTATTAGCTTCTAAATAATTTTTAGATGCAAACATTATTGTGCGATTTAAACAAACAGCCCTTATTTACAACAAAACCGGTTTTGTTTTGTCTATTGTAAATCCTTATGCAACTGGGATGGTGATCTGCATATAAAGTAGGCCAGGCTTTTCAATTCCTTATTAAAGCAATTGATGGAGTCTGAAAGAAGCACACTGTTTCCTTTTCATAAATAGGTTACTGCACATAATAATCCTTTATTATCATGCGGAGATTGAAGTGGCCTCTGCTGACTGATATTTAGAGCTTTACTATAGTTAATAATACAGTATCTACAACTTTGAGAAATTTTCAGCAATAGCATTTGAGCTATAAATAACTGCAATCAACGTTGTTCTAATCAGGACTTTGCCAAAAGGAAGTTGCTTTATATTTAAGAGCTAAAGAGACTTTGCATGTATGTTGCCAGATATGAGTCATTCAAGTAAACTGTCTTCTAATGATTTATGTGACATCCAAGTACATTAATATGCTAACATGTCAGTTCTTTATGTTTAGAGTCCATAGCATCTATGGCTGTTCATTAGGTCAGGTTTAAAACTGAAGTTCTACAATGAACTACTGAAGAATCGGTCTTCAATGGTCTCGCTTCAAGAAGGAGGCGAAATGGTACCGCGTTAGTTGAACTTGGAGCATTTCACTGGCATAGCATCCATCTTTGAGTGAGGTACTCGTTTGAAAGCTTCCAGTAGTGATTGTCTTATTAGGGCTCCTTTCCCTGGGTAATTAAAAGCATTTGATACCGAAACCCTAAGAAACGTATCAGTATTATTTTAAAGTCAAGTCCTTAACTCTTTCCAGGTATGATTTTAGTACTGTCTGCAAAACAAGTACTGTATTATATCTGGCACTCCAGCAGCCAGGATATTGTTGTATTTCATTCTGTAGTGAACCAGAACCAATTACAGGGGTTTTTTGCTCAGAAATATGCTAATTTTTTCTACAAAAATGTTTTCCAGTTTCTAGAGTTTGCAAACAACAAAGATAGGGAATTGATTATTTTAGTAACTCTATCCTGTTTAGTTTTACTCTTTTCAGTCTCAGACTATCTTATCATGTTTGCTTCGGTAGCACAGGCATATTTTACGGAGGTTGCTGTTGCTTTACATTTCTTTAGCTTTCCCAGTGGAATTTATTTAGTGACTAGATTTTATTTTGCATCACCAGTACCAAGCTAAAAATCATTGTTGCTGTAGATTTTTCAGGTTTGTTTTTATATTCTTCAGCTGACATCTCTTAAGCAACACTTTTCATAGTGTGTCTAGGTGAAAAAGAAGGAGATTTTTTTTCAGTTACGCTTAAAGAGATTTGTTTAACAGGGAAAGTGTGTCGGCAGCTGCTATGTAAAAGGTCTCTACATTTCTTTAGCTGTGCAGCTCTGGAAGCTGCTGCTTGTTAGGGGAGAGCTGCTTGCCTGAGTAGTGGCTTAATAATGAGTTTGAAAAAAAATTCCTTCATAGTTTGAAAAGTTGATCTGGGAAAATTATGTAACCTGGTTAGCAAAGTATATTTTTTCCTAAGAGTTTTCTTTCTTTATAAGTTTTCTTTTGTGAAAGTGGACATAATGACCTTTACAGAAACAGTAGCAGTGCAGACTGAAGCACTGTTAAAATTATGCAGCTATCTCCCGTGAAAATGAGGCACGGTACACTTCCAGTGCAAGAATACATTTCTGAAGAGATCTCTCTGTGTAAGCATGAAGTAAGTGATCTCAGAAACTGTATTTCAATAAGTAACTTCAATGACAAAATGGAGAGAGGTGCTAACATTACACTACTGTGTCCAGATTGCCCTGTAGCTCCTAGGCAGACACCTCTCTCCTGGGATGATGCTGTGGCTTTGCTAGCAATAGAGCACACTCGGAAGATGACAGGTTAACTACCTTCCCTTTTTCTCCCCACAATACAAATGACACTTTTGGCAAAAGGGTCCGTACTTTCTACCTGAGTTCTCGAGTATACTGTAGAGCCACTCCAAATGCCCATTGCTAGTCCTCCCTGCAGTCTCTTTCTTCAGTCAGATTTCATCTTTCTGGGTTCCAGCATTTGCTCAGTTTCAACCTCACCTCCCTTATCTGCTTCCCTATCCCTTACCGTGTAATGCCCCAACCTTTCCCCTCCTATCTGTCCCCCTGCATTCTCCTTTTCTTCCCTAGCTAGCTCTGGAGGACCTATGTCAGCCTTGAAGGGAATTGATATTCCTGCTCCACTGAAAGCTCAGTCTTTACCTCCTCCCGTGACAGTGCTGAGTAGCCCCATGTGAAATGGAACACCTGATGCCAGTGGTCCTAAGGGCCATGCTGGAGGAAGGTCTGCATAGCTGTTTCCTCTTCCACTTGTTGAGCAGAGGAGAGAAACGTAAGATCAAATAGCATTTCAGCTTCCATGCGGGATTTCCCATCTGCCAGCCTTGGCTATGCAAGCAGCATTTCTGAGTAAGAACAAATAGATGAGCTATCTGGAACTACTGGCATCACATTGCTCTTAGCTGTAATTTCAGTGAGTTGTCTTCAGCATGAGTTAATCTTGCCAAAATTAGCTACTAAAATTTAAGACTCAAACTGGTTGTGTAGGGTCTCTAGAGTAAATAGCAAAAACCCAGGCTATTCATAAGTGATTTATTCCCTCCCAAAATATACGGCATGGATTGGGTTTACGGATATGCCTGCTTTTTTCCAGTAACTGTAGAGAGGATAGATGATGAGGAAGGATTAGATAGCTAATTCCCAGATAGCTGCAGTCAGCCTAGCCACATCATTTTCAGTACATTCCCTGGAGTTTATAGCCTGCTTTGGTCAAAACCACTGACTTTTTATAACAAGTTCTTGTACTGACAGAAATCTATACACTAGGGTTTAGTTTGGATTTCTTCCCATCAACACTTGAGTTAGTTTGTAAAATAAATACAAAAATTCTTAAAGTTAGGCGCTGTAATTAGTAGTGTCAAAATAAGGATAGCAACAAGTTAAAATTGCCTAAATAAAAGTCTTAAAAATACTGACCTTGTATAAAAATACAAATGCCATAATTCTAAACTGCTCATGAGTGAAATGAGATACTGGAAATGTTAATGAAACTTCTTAGGCTCTTACAGGCTAATCACTGATACAGTTTGTGATTTTTCATATTGCTGTTTTTGCAGGCAGTAAATGTCATTTAACAGAAAGAAGAAAAAAACCCCTACTTCCCGAAGTACCTCCCCCAACCGTACAACGCCAAATCAACAGATGAATTAACTTATGCAGATGATGTGACATTTCTTGTATTTTCCCCTTCACTTTTTAAAAAAGTGTTCTGTAGAAGTACAAAAGTTATTCTTTTCTAAGTGGATCATTAAGTCTGTTTGGGTTATTGATCTTATAACTTTCCTGGGCACAAGGCCAATCATTTTGACTGAGGTTTTTAATCCTAGCTAATGAGGGAGGTGGATTAATGAGAAGGTTTTTGTTGTTTTTTGTTATTGGATTTTTTTAACCAGTAGATTGGCATGTTTACGAATACAGATGAATAGATCATTTTGAATGAAAGAAATGTTGGAGCTGCAATCGGAGATGCAGTCATTCTAAAGACCAAATAGACTCAAGGGTATGAGTGAAGTTTGAAAAACAAGACGTCATAAAACCAGTTTTCTTCCTGAGATCAGAAACACAGAGGGCCCCCATTTGAGTACAGCGGCAGCTTTTGTTACGTGCTGTTAAACATTTGAAGGGATGAAATTAGAGGCCAGATGCACCTCCACTATCTTTCAGGACGTTCAGGTAACTGGAGTGTTCAGAACTTGGTTCTCATCTCTAACTGTTACTCTACTTTTTCATGCATCTATATTAATGCACTATCCTTGAAAAGGTAATCAAAGTGAAGTTTGGAAGAGCAGAGCTAGTTGCAGTATTTCCAAATCTTTATCTCTATTTTAAAAAATACAGTGAATTAACCATTTGTATAATTAATGCCATAGTCTTTTAACTTCCAAGGTCCTTTGTAAAAACTAACTTTTCAGCAAAATATTCAGATCAATATATGTGGCTAGTTACAAAATGAGCAATGCAAAAGATTGCTGCTGATCTTAAAAACGAAGGAGCGCTACTGTTTAGAAATCAAGATAATGTAAATCCATATTTCCAGTGTAACAGAAATTACACCAGCATTACGAAGTGTATGCAATACAATGTCAGAATTCGTTATGGCAACAGAACAAGTATAGATTTGCATCTTAGCAACACATTATTTGTATCTTCTTCAGAGCTAGAAGTGTTAGGCACCAGTTACTGTCTGAGTAGGAGCCAGAACAGCCATTTTAAGAACGCTATCTGCATTGGAAAAAGAACAGCTAATGTATATGGACCTGTTGCAGTTATCTCCTCTTGAGATAAGACCTATTTCCATACAAAAGCCTGGAAAAAAAATCCCCTTGAGATCACTGATATTATGACAGTCTATTTTAAGACATCTTGATTTTTGTTATGAAAGCCTCTCATCTGAGAAGCAGAGGAATTGGAGTTGAGGCAGGTTTTTTTTCCTATGCTATAAACTTTTTTCCTTTTCCCCAGGGATCTGTTACTAATTTTGTACATGCCAGCATCTTAGCTGGACAGCTAAAATGATAATTTTGAGAGAATTGTGAAAATGTAATGACTGCGTAAATTCTCTTCTAATCACAAAAGAACAAGCAACATAATACCAAAGCAAAGCTGACACAGAGGCTTTTAAAGGTTTCAGGATACAGCCAAATTGGAGCAATTCAGGTGTAGATGCAGAGTACCTTTGTTAGCTGTACACCTGAGTGGCTTCAATGGAGTCCCCGGGGATTGGCACCAGTGACAAGAATCTCACCAAATACAGGCAGTCCTGGAACTCACCGAAGTGTGAGTGGCAGAGGAGAGGAAAAAAAAAAAAATGTTACGTCCTCTTACCATCACTTAAAAATTCTCTTTGGGAGTTTTCCAGACTGAAGGCTCATTCACATAAATCTGAAGTCAGCATACTCCCAAGTTTGTATCTGAGTCACCAAGTATCAGCTTTTCAGTAATGTTTGAGCACACCATGATGTAACCTTTTGGCTTGAAGTGTGGCCAAAATCTTAACTGCTGTCGTATCTCCTGCTCCTGGGAGGGTGAGGTTTTGCTTGAAATCTCAACTTTATTATATCTCTGCTAAATTTTAATTCTTGATTATTCCTGATTGTATTCTTACTATGAAGGGCAAATGGAATATGTTCAGCCAAGTCTTTGGGTTTCCTTTATATTCTCAAGTACCAATGCAGCTGTGACTTGAATTGCTCAAAAGATTTCCAGAAACTCAGTGATCTACTAAAGTGAGCAAAGCTTGACCGAAACTTTACTGCTTCCATCATGTCTGCTGTGTTCTGCTGAGCTGTTGCTTCTATTCAGACTGTTCCAACTTGAAACATGTACGCACTAATAAGTATCCATAGAAAATCTTATAATAAAATTCAGCTTACGTGTTTACTTACAATAGTAAAAAGGGTTAGAAGTTGGGAAAAGCCCTTCACATTTTCTGTTTTTTTTTTTGTTAAGGTTTCAGAGGGGCTTAATATGATTATTAGCTAATAGGATGTTGTGGGGGGTTTTTTGCCTTTTTATGCAAAACAGCGGGGAAAAATACGTAGATTGCAATTAACTGTCAATTTGTTAAAAAGAAAATACCAAAAAGCTAAGGACTTCAGTGCTCACAATTTAAAGAGCTTACATAAATGCCTATTTTTTGTGGAACTTCTAAAGGGAAATGGTACGCAGACTGCTTTCCTAATGGCTAAGGGAACTGGACAGGGAATTCTCTTGCATAGCTGTGAAACCCCAGCCTTAAAGTTATACCACATTTACTGCATTTCAAACATAAGCATAGCTCATATGAAAAGACAATGATAGTGGGGAAAATGCCTAATGCTACAGTTCACACTTTAATTAGTGGTGTAGTTTTTAGCTTGTGTTTTCTGCGACCGATGGATTTACCATCCCATCTAACTCATAAGCTACTTACTAGAACTGAGCAGATAATTCTTGTTTATAAAAGTGGCCTTCATTTCCACAATGCAATATTTACAAATCTGTTTGCTGGTGGCTTATGCTTTCCATGGCTTCCCGTTGTTCTCCAAATAATGCATGGGAATAATTCCTAGCTGTAGAGTCCTAATGGATAATTCATAGTGAACGCCTAAAATTGAACTATGAAGGGCTTTGTTTATATTATTGTATTTAATTATTTATTTGCTCTAGATAGGGAGGCAGTGGGCCTAGTTAACAGCTCAGAGATGAGAAATTAGTGTTCTCTTTTTAGTTCTGCCAGTGACCTTGCACAAGGCATACCTGTCCCCCCCATGCTTTAATTTCTGCATCATTAAGTGAGAAGGATGATACTTTCTGCCTTAGTCTAGTGAGATTTACTGATGAGAAATGTTAAGTCTAATTGTTTTTCAAAGCCAGTGCTTTTGGCTTTGTAGCTTCATCCAAATACAGCAATAGTCTACTGCTTCTAGCCCTGGTGTATGTGATTCTGATCTAAGAACGTGGTGTGCACATTTCAGATTTAGTTTGGTTTTCTCTTTTTAGTTAAAGACAGACCATGAAGATTACGGTGTACTGGTTAAAAATATTGTCCCCCTGTAAAAGGAGAGGACATACACAAAATGGGAAAAAACGCTACAGCTTTTCAGCTGTTGAAAATGTACAGTATCCCATCTCCTTAATTTTCACTCTCTGGCTGAGTGAAATCACCTTGTCTGTTTCTGTCCCATAGAATCCTTTCAGCAATAGTTCTTAGCATACCAGTCATTTTTTATTTAACCTTTTTCTGCATGAAGTCAGTTTGGCTATTGCAGACAGCCTTTATGCTAGTGAGTAAGCCAAAAGAAGCTATGAGTGACAGAGCTGTTGAAATAAGAACGTGGCACTCTGGCGAGAGAAAGGAATTCATTCAACTTTCCCTTTCTGTCTCTTCTCTGTACCCTGTCACTTCTTTTTTTTCTACTCCATAGTTACTGTAATAATTCTCTTGCCCATTGAATGCAGAGTGTGGGCATATTTTTCTATATGATAGCTCAGCTACATACTGTAAAATCCAACTATTTGTGTTGGAAAGTCAACCATTTTCCACAGACAGTCTTCCAGAATGTACATGGAGAAGTCATGCCTAGCAATCTGAGGATGCTCCCATGCAACACAGATGCTTTGTAAATGTAGGGCTGTGTGCTACAAGAATCTGTGGGAGCATATCCAGTCAATGTAACGGAGCCACAAATTCACCTCCACTTTTAAACTGGCTTCTGATTAACCAACTAAAATTCATTCACTGGCTAGGCACATTATTCTGGTTTAGGTTTAGATTTTGTGCCCAGCTAAATTTTGAGATGGCTAAGACCGATGGTCTCACTTTGGTTACCACTTCATAAAAATGGGACATATGAACCATTGCTTCTGGTTTCTAGACTGTAAAGGACATGGGATTTTTTTTTTGGCTGGATGAGGTAAGTGTTCTGATCCCATGCACAGTTTTATACTTCTAGATAATTGGCAGTTGTTTAGAAGCTATTTATATAGAACCAAAGATACATGGTACACCACAAAATATTTTTAGCAGTGCAGTGTAAACCATCTGTCATGGACCAACACAAGTACATCAAAAGTAGTAGTTCAAATAGTCCTTCAAAGGACTTGTTCTCTTTAAGTTGTGGGGAAAATCCAGATCAAGGAACGTAAACATTCAATGATCCCTTTAATGTGTTCATCTTAGAGATTTTAAGCGTTAACTTTTCTATCCTAAGAACAACAGAGGTTATTCTTTAAGTAACGGTGTTCAGAACTTCAGCTGCTGTAAACAGTGTTTAGTTCCATAAACATCCCTGTAGTGGTTTACAGTAACTGAGGATGCAGACACTTTGTTTTGCAGACCTCTTAACCTAAGCAATCAACATTTATACTGATACTGGATGGGCACTATAAGCAATGTAATGTGTTCTTCACTTTAATTTCACCGCTTTAGAACCAATAGAATTTGCCCTGTTTGGGAATTTTTAGTAACATTTAAAATCATAGACTGGTTTGGGTGGGAAGAGACCTTTATAGGTCATTTACTCCAATTCTCTTGCAGTGAGCAGGGACATCTTCAACTTGAGCACGTTGCTCAGAGCCCTGTCCAACCTGACCTTGAATGTTTCCAGAGATGGGGTATCGACCACCTCTCTGGAAACCTGTGCCAGTGTTTCACCACCCTCAGTGTAAAAGATGTCTTCCTTACATCCAGTCTAAATCTACCCTCTTTTAGTATAAAGCCATCGCCTCTTGTCCTGCTGCAATAGACCCTGCTAAAAAGACTGTTCTCGTCCTGCTTATAGGACCCCTTTAAGTACTGAAAAACTGCAACGAGGTCTCCCTGGAGCCTTATATTCTCCAAGCTGAACAAGCCAAACTCAGCCTGTCCTCACTGGAGAGGCACGCCAGCACTCGGATCATTTTTGCAGCCCTCCTCTGGACCTGCCCCAACAGGTCCATCTCTTTGCTGTGCTGAGAACTCCAGAGTGGCGTAGAGGGGCAGAAGCACCTCCCTCAGTGTTCTAGCCACATTTATTTGGATGCAGCCCAGGATATGTTTCGCCTTTTGGGCGAGGTTTGCTTTCCTGAAAGTCAGTCCTGACTTTACTCTTAGCCTGACCCATATCCCTCAGGACTTTGACTCCTTTAAAAAAAAAAAAAAGGAGATGTTTGAAAGGTCACCACCTAGTTCATTTTGGCATGCAAATGAATAATTTGTGCAATAAACCTCTTTGGTTGATATATTTGTACATTCGGTGTTTATAAACTTTTATAATTCTTAAGTCTTACTGTTAGTTATACAAAGTAGTGAGACAGAAAGGCATATTTTTGTGTTTTCCCATTTGGGACTCCTTACTTATTCTAAAAGATCAAAGCTATTTAACAACTCTTGCATAGCCATTCTGCCACCCTCAGAGTCTGAATGTGAGTCTGTAATCAACGGCAACTGCACTCTAACAGTAAACGTACTTCCAAAGAAAACTGGCTGTAGAGTCTTGGGACATGCACAAAGTCACATTTAGAAAGTCATGTTTTCCCCATGGATGGCCACAGCTGTTTCCTCTTCTTTGTGAGCAATACATTGTCTTCATCTAAAATATATAACCTTATTGTCATGCAAATATTTATGCCACATTAGAACCAGGCTTGCTCTTTTCTCAATAGATTAGCTTCCTGTATTATTACAGATAACGACAACGCAATTTCTGAATATGTTATTGTTTCTTTTTTCCTCTGATTTTTTTTTAGTGAAGAACTTATAATTATCTTATTCAGACTTTCCAGAGAAAGAACTGAAGTCATATTTCCCACACATTGGGATTCTAATCATTGAAATTCACTTCTTTCTCTTCTTTCTCTTGCCTTTAAAAAGCAATGTACTAGGGAAAAAGACTCGTCTCAGTCTGGAATACAAGTGCAAGTCAAGAATAATTGAAAATAGTTTTGATCACCCTTTGAAATCCTAGATTAAGCAGTTTTGCTAACACTCAAAGAAATTCTCTGGAACCTTTTTATTTATTGCACAATAGGTAGAAAGCTTCTTTTCTTCTTCTCTAGGCTCTTACTCTGCCAATGGATATTTGTTCTGTAAGTAGCACTGACATGAAAAGTCTGAAGTTGTCCACTTTTCTCTCTTTGACCAACATTCCCTTGGTAAACAGAGTACTATGAGGAGAGTGGTGTAAATCCGCTAAGTTTAGCTTTGTGAAAAAGCCACACTGAAAACCGTGAAAGCTTTGAGCAAAATTAACAAAACTTTGCAAGCCTTGCCAGCGTCTTTCCAGAACACTTGCCATTATATGAGTCTCCAATTTAATAATACCCATAACAGTGTCTTCCAAATTAATAAAATATTAAAGTAGAAATAACAAGGGTTATACCCTTAGCTAAGTAACTCAGTTTAGCAACATGGATTGCAATGTTGACTGCAATGCTAGTTTTCTGATCTGTTGAATTTTGCTTATTAATTGAATCAATAAATTGAATTTTGCTGCCTCTGGGCTGAGCAGTCAGGTTGGGTAAGGGCCAGGCTGCTTCTGGAAAGGGGAAGTAAGGGAGGGAAGTGGAACTGCAACAGAGGCACAAAAGCACAGCCCCAAAGAGAAGGTTAAGGCCACCAAGGAAGAAAGCACTGCCCTTCTAGGAGGGAACCTCTCATTCACACATAGAGATAGCTCCCTCCAGCACAACATGCCATCCCACATTCCACAGTCAGGCTTTGGCACAACCAAACCAGACAGCAGGCACCTGGCCTCCTGGCTTCCGCAAGAACAGCTTGCAGGGCATCACGCATCCAGCCAGTTACTCTGGGTTAATGTCTATCCATTCAAAACTGTCTAGGTTCTCTTAAACTTGGCTAATTTGGGAAGAAATCCAAGGGGCTGATAGAAATCCCAGAGCTAAGGAACTCAGTCTGTGATTCAGCTGACTAGAAAAGTAGGAAGAACACATACAAGTCTCCTCAAGAGAGTCCCAGGAGTGTGCCCTGACTCGCCTGATCTCACTGCACTGAATAAACACTATTATTAAAGAAAAGAGAAAATATAAGTAAAATGTCTCAACAAGGGCACAGAGGAAGATAACTATTAAAATGGCTATATAAAAGGAAGATAAATACTAAAATGGATATATAAAAAGAAGGACTTGGTCTTGGAGGTCAAAGAGGAATCCAGTGGTGGAGCCACTAAGATACAAACTGGCATCCCAGAATACAGTCCCTTGATTAGCACGTGTTGCTGCTCTGTCTGTGACAACAGATACTGCTGCTACCAGAAAAACAGAGATCAGAGGTTTCCCACAGTTTCCAACAGGCTGGGTTTTTTTCATCATTACTCATGCTGAGTTGGAGTTCTTCCAAATTTACCCACTGAAGTCAGTCACACTGTGCAAAGGGTACATATAAACATGGGAGGCAAAATCTGCCACCGCCTTCTTCTAAGGGACCTGACTGGCCAAACAAATAAGACTCCCACTTTGCAAGATGCTGAGAGAAGACATGGGGCGAAGTTCTACTGAATGAACAGACATTATTTTAAGCGCAGCCCCCAACCCCTGTGGAGGAAAACATGATTCCAATATAACGTTATTAGCCAAGTATTGTTTCCCACGGGACAGCAAACACTTGAGATTACTACTTTAAATGATTTAGCTCTCCTTCTTTGTTAACAGAGCAACACATGGTACTGCGATGACCAATTCTGGTTCAGAAATAACCTGATTTTAAAGGGGGTACAGCGGGGGAGGTAGAAAAGATGGGGAATGCCACAGAACGAGATTTGTATTTCTAGACTGAGATAAATTTTCAGCTGTTTCAAATGTATGAACAGGACCATCCTGAACAGAAGATTTTGGAAGATGGAACTTCTTGATGACCTCCAAAGTGAAAGGGCGGATGAGCTTTATCTTCTTTATTAAGTGACCCTGGCTCCAAGTACTTTCTGATAGCACAGATGACAGAAAGAACACTGGACCCTCTCTGCCTTTGGAACAAAGTGGGTCACACAGCACCATCAGTTTTTAAGCAAAGCTGCTCCCTTGGAATCGGTGCTTGACTTGTTCTTTAAAATTCTGCACTGATCTGCCCTTTTAATGTAGTGAAATGATGATCCAGATACCAAACAGGGCAGTACTAGACTGTCTAGTCCACTGCAGCAAGAGATTTAGACTCCAGTAATAACAGGAGAGGGTCCTTTGACAGATGAACTGTAAGCGTTATTGCCTCCACAGATGGTTCTCTATAATAAATGTTGGGTTTTTTTGCTGTTTGATTTTGTCATTCATGTAGGATTCATGTCATTTAATGGTAGCTACCAAAGCATGAGGTGTCTTGTCTAATTTAATAATCTCTGTACTTTTTATAGTTAGCAGAAGTAACCAGCTCCACCACAAGTTGATTCATCTTACCCACCTCAGCAAATCGTCATTGTCTGCACGCTATTTAAGCCTTTGTGAGTTAGACTAGTTCTCTCCCCAGTTTAAATTAAGAGCTGAAAGTCCTATTGAACAGGAAATGTGGGAAACCTCCAAAGCAGTTCTTGTTTTCAAGTCACATCCATATGGATCTTCAGGCTTCTTGCAGAAACAAATGAATTGTCCATGCTTTAAAGCAAGGTGAAACTCTTTGTCAAGAGAAAAAAAATAATCAAGGGAAAGCAGAAAGAGATGTTCTCCTCTATAAAATCATTCTATGAGAAGGGCATACAGTTAGTGCTATGCAGCCCTCTACACCTCTTTCCTTCATGCCCACAGCCAGAAATTCTAAGGGCTCCCTAATTCTTTAATCTTCACCTACCTTCCTTACTGAATATACTTGGCTCAGATAATGCTGTATGAAATCTTCTGTGCCTATGTTTGGACTCCTCTGGTGAAAACAAATTTTTTTTAGCAACACTTAGCTAATCCTGGAATCTCACAGAGACACCTGAGATATGGGTCTCCACCTACCTCCTAACTGAGTTACAGGCAATAGGGCTTTTTCAGACATGTGACTTGAGATTTTTAGACTTTTTAAAATGCAGGTGCCCCAACCACAAATGAGGTTTTGTATCATATAAATCCTTCAATGGCACCACACCACAGCAGCAGGAAAATTACACCCTCTCTAGCTATTAAAGGCCGTATTTGGATATATTTACACAGGAGAAAGATCTAGATGTCTTAAGAGTAGCAAAGATACTAGTGCATCTCATATATTCAACTGGATTTAAGAGGAGTACAGGAGAGAGAGTAATTTGGAAGATACATAGGAGTTATTACCATGAAAGGACTGAGGTGAGCAAGCAAGAGATTCTACCAAGTGCTGAGTATCTTCATGTTGATCACTCTGAGGCAGCAACAGCCCTATACAGTTGCTGTGTGTACCTAGCAAAGCATTTAAAATTATTCTGCTCAGCCAAGCATGGCTTTGTCTATCTTAACAGTTGCTGCTTATAGAGAGCGACCTCACTTTGCTGTTACTCACTGAAAGAAATCACTCCCTCTTTTTAACGTGTCCTTCTGTAAATGAAAATGCTTAGGAGGAAAAGGTAGCATTTTCAAAAGCTTACTGGTGTCTATGTGTTGCACTGAACCATAAATTACCTCGTCAACAGCTGGTCATAAAAGAAATACAAAGTATTTTTAAGCAACTAATGCTCATTTGTTTCTCAAGCTCTGAGTGGTTTTAGAAGGTGCCTAAATGCCAACTTTAGCAGAGCAAACATGAAGAGCTACTGTTACCCAGACAAGTCACATGTGTTTATAAAATTTGGTGATTTATCTTTTCTTCAAATGCCTTTCCAGAATGTTCATATAAGGAAAAAAGGTGTCCCCACGGCCATCCCAGTTTGTACTGTACAATCTCTAGTCACCCCTTCCGCAGAAGACAAGGAAAGAAATGATCAAGTAGTTGGAGATGTCTAGACACCCCTCCCCATCCACCTCCATCTACCTCTTTTGAGTCATACTGACAAAATGTGTAATACAACGCAGGAAACAAAGTCTCTCCTGACTGGGCTTTTAACATCTTGCAGTTTCAACACCATTAATCTTTGTTTGGAAAGCCACGGATATTAATTCATATATCAAGTAAGTAATCATTCTGGTTTATTACTTGCTATCGGTAATAATAAAAGATGCATATTTTACCCTTCTGTTTTACACTAAAGAGATAGAAAGACAATGTAGGCTGTACTCTTGTTTTAGGTGAGCCCCGCTTGTCACCCAGTTTATACATATCCACACTTCTCTCCTTTATAAAATAAATAAACTAGCAATAACTACCTCTCTTCTTCATTTACATTGGTTCCACTAAAAGAACATATTCAGACACTAACTGATCAAATAGGGCAATTCATCCATGCTACAATTGCGTAATTGTGGGCTTATCTGGAAGAACTGCAAGGAAGATAATGATTTCCCCATGGGAAATTCAAGCACAAGTAGAATGTAAATTTGGTAAATGCACAGAAATGCATGTCATTGACTTCCTTCTATAGCAAGAACTTCAAACCCAGAAATGCAGTAACTTAATCAGTTCTTTAAAAGTCATACAGATAAATTACATTAATCACAGAATTAGTCCCTTCTTTGCAAAAGCATCTGCCAAGCCACTAGTTTCTGGTCCTGCATCTTTCCCATAGAGGAAGACTGCTCAGCACTGCCAGATTTCTCAGCCTGGTAATAACTCTGCCTTACCTTTCCTTCTTGTTCTGAGCAGCTTCACAGTGAGATCACATCACACCTGCAAAAACTGGCAATCTTAATGAGCGCCCCAGATATGACACCTTAGAGCAGCAGACCTTCCTCTGCTGCTCAGCAAATCTCTGCTGCTGAAAGACTTTGCTGTTCAGTTCAGGAACCTAAAAACAGTTGACTTTACACCTACTTTTTAAGAATCTCCTTAACTCTTAGAGCCAGACGAAGTGAATACACAAAAGTTACAGAAGATACACACATACATCTCCTACTTCTGCAAAGATAAAATGTACTTAATGAGAGCCTAATTTAAGAGCAATGTAATATATGTAATTTTTGTCACTGGGCACATCAGGATGGACATCAACCCCACCACACATAGCTCCCAGAGTTTTCCTCAGGACTTCAATGCACATATTACGCAAACTGGAATGACGGCCCTCAGTGTCTCTGTCCTTCTGCCCTCTTTTAAGCAGAGGAATCACTCTTCTGTTAGGGTCCTGGGGCTAAACTCAAGCTTTATATATATCTAAAACAAACGAATCTCTAATAACTTCTTGCTATCAAACACTTAGATCCATTGATTATCGCGTAAGATGATCAACATAAAAGCCACTGTACCTTTTATTGCAAAGGAAATTGCTCAAATGACATATAGGTGCTTCTCTATTAGTAGAAACTGTACTGCACAGTGGAACTTCAACAACTTTCCTCTCAGATGGAAGACATAACATCCCATTTTATGCCATGTCCAGCCAAGAACCTGCATTTTGGTAGTTAAGGTATCAACTTAATATCTTGTGTCTGTACTTGTGGGAAACACACAGAGCCTTTTTGGCACTGACTGACTTTATTGTGGCAAAATAGATACACAAAGTTTGCTACTTAGTAAGTCCTTTCATTTCTTTTCCCCATTTAGTCTCCTTTTAAAGCCATTCTCTTCTTCAAGATTCCCAGTAGTCTAGAAGGTTAAAAAGTACTGCTGACCCAACACAACAAAATTTATATTAAAAAAAATAAGGAAAACAGTATCAATGTGCCTCTAAGATAATTATTTCTGATCTGAATACCATTATTTCTATTTTCTAACAGTACTCAGAGAATGAAGCTGTCTGAACACTGAGAAAGAGTTAATTCTACTTTTTTTATAATTTTTCCACTCAGGCTAAAACTAACTAATACACAAATACACACATATCAAGAAAATATGACAGAATGAGGGCATTATGGTTATGATACTCTGTATATTTGGAACTGTGGGTAAATTTAGTAGGACTGCTGCAGTTGCTTGAAATACATATGGTCAATGCCATCCTCTGAATAAGAGAGGAAAGAGCAGAAATCGCTTGTTAAAATCAGGAGTGAGAGACCCTCTGGAAACCGGGTGTAAAATTCAGAACCCCAATCGGGTGCAGCAAAACCCCAGTCGTAACTCTGCCTTGCCTTCATGCCATCGGTGCCGTGTACCTGCCTGGTGCCTCATACAGAACACTGCTTTATACAGCTGCACAACTGGACCCACACTTGAACGAACTCTGTGAACAGCACATGATGAATTAAGTTTAACTTTACACAAGTCTTCTGTCTCCTTAAAGCAATACGAAAATTTCTGCTCGTGGATACTCTAAGGGCCTTATCCAGCTTTCCTGAGCACCTCTACGCTGATTTGAACGGACTTTGGACCTGGCTGCTGTCTCTGAGCATCTTTGCTCAAAAAAAGAGATTGCAAATGGAGAGCTGAGGCGCTCTGCCTGAGAAAAGGCTCTCTAACATCACCACTCGTGCCCAGCACAAGACACTGCATGTGTCAGGAATGTAAGAGCTGCAATTCTGTGTCCTAAGATTGGATACAGAGGTTAGCTTATGCTGATCTGACTCTTTTTATATCAAATTCCCAACAGGATAAGTTTGAATCTAATTAGTTCTTTTAACTAAGAATCTAATTATTATGATGTATTTGATAAGGCATATTCTATGTCATTAAATGGACAACAGTCATTTAATTAATCTGTCCAGACAAGAGGTTGGCAGGCATATTCAGGGTCATCAGAACGGCAGCAGTGTTGGGTTGTCTCAGGCCAAAAACGTAGAGAAAGCAAAGTAATCCAGGCAGCATGACGGGTGAGCAGATCACCTTCCTTTCCTCGAGCCCTCCAGGTTTTTCTGTGACCAAAGTTTGTCTGCTTTTTCCATATATACAACCAAGAAAAGAAGATACTATTTTTTCTCATAAAGCTTAAATCTGTAGAGGCACACAGAAGGAGACTCTAACTTCTCATTAATATATGGGATTATAATGAAACGATCTAAATATAAGTTTCCTATAACTGACTTATCACATCAAGAACTGCTCCACAGAGGAGTTCTGTGAAACAAATTTATGTTTTCAGAATAAAAGGTGAATTAGGCTTACAGCTTGTTTTTAAAGCATATTTTAAGAAGGAAGCAGGCCTGATCAGATGTCAAGAACCAATTTGTTCATGTGAGATTTGCCACCGGTAGGCTCTAAAAGTCAGTGAGAGCTTAGTTTCTATTTCACAAGTCCTGATCATATCAGTTAGCTTCATGCTGTTAGATTAACTTGCACACTGAACTTTCCAGAGACAGAGGGAAGAAAAGATAAGGGAGAAAAAAAGTGAAGAGAAGCCTAAAGAGAGGCAAAGAAAATAAAAAGAAGCTGGAGATGGGATATGAGAGACGTAAAGAATATGGAATTGCTAGGATTAAAAAAACAAAGGAAGGTGGAGATACGCCAGATGATGAGAGGGGAAAACAAATGTTCCTGATTAACAAGAAAAGAAAATTAGAATTTACTGAGACTGACAGAGGGAAGGTAAAGCACTGAGTATTTCATTGTCTCTAGCTGAGGGGATAAGAGAAACACCAATGCATTATTTTGCCCTAAGAGCCAAGCTGTGATTATTTCTATTCCATCCAAGTGTTTTCCAATATCTTTACTCATTCGTGGAGGTCGTGATCTTTCTGCTTCTGCATCAACCCATGGAAAACACTGTTACTAACGTGGCAGGGTCAACTCTCCGCTCAGCTGTATTTACTTTCTTTATGAAATTAATATAAAATTTGTCACAATGTCAAAGGGAAATTCTATGTCCAACCTAGCTTGGATCAGACCGTTAATTCTAAAATTATTAAGATGCCTATGGGGCTATACTAATTTACACCAGTGGAGAATGTGGACTGTGTCCATTCGGATACAGCTTAAAGAGGTTACCTAATAACACTACTAAAATTAACAACAACATAATTTCATTAAAGTGAGCATATTGTATGGTAGTGAGGCCAACAGAGGACAGTTCTATTAACCAGGTCCATATGGCTTTGCAGTAATTATCAACTTCAGTATACTTTTTTTTTATATCAAATTTCAAAACTGTTTGTATCTATCATTTAAGAGCACAGAGCAAATTTCCTGTAGTTTAAGTCTTCTTCAATTTATTTTTTATTTTTGTAGCATTTTGCTTTGATCTATGAGACACCTTTTAATGTGCACTGCCCAGACCCTAGTTCCATCAAAAGTGCTCATGTCTAAATACTGCTGCATGTATAAATGGTTTAATTTTCACCAGGCACAGGCAAAGGGTAAGAATATAGAACCACCACACCAGCTTGATCCTGTGGTTGACTCAGCCTTACGATCATATATCTTTGATAGTGGCCAGCACAACATTTTTTTACAATTTGTAGTCTAATCTGTACTCCTCATTAAGTATTTCCTTACTGGGATAAGCACGGAAATGAAACACCCAGCTTATTACCACTTTCAAAAATAATTTTGAACATTTTTCTTGTTATTAATTGACTAGACTCATTCTGAATGTTGTTATTTTTTTGGTTTGAATGGCAGGGAGGTTTTCGCAAATAAAGGGGTCAATTTTGTCCAAAATTACCCATTGTTGAGGGAACAGCTCCGAATCAGGTCTAATGAAAACATTTTACTTGTTATTTCCCACCCTATTCCTTGTGCTTCTTAATGTCCTTTTGGACTCCTGGCCACAGCTAACGTTTTCACTAAGCTGTCTGTAACAACATTGAAATCTCTTTCCTGAACTGAATAATTAATTTCAAATCCTTTCCACTTTCAATGTTTTAATACATTGCATATATTGATGGTGAGGCTCATTTGCTGTCGTGATCCTGGTGAAGCTCATCCATCAGCTCACAGTACTGAGTAAGAGTACAGGGCCGCTAAGTCTGGAAGCACTTCACCACATAATTGATGTTTAAACCAGAACACACAGAATGAACATCTTTCCATTCCCACACAACATAAATCAGTCTTCCCTAGTGATGACTGACCAATATGTCTGCACACTCTGCAAATTTTGCTGCCTTCTTATTCATCATCTTTTTCAGGAATTCCTAAATGTATTAAGGAATGTTGCAGCTAATACAGAAAATTAAATTACTGGATCTATATTTTACTTGTCAGGAAGAAACTCTTATTTCCTGTCTCTCTGCATATGGAGACCCAAGCTCAACATTTGAGTTCGGAAGGCACCTTAGCAAAATATAAATGCTATGAAAGTCAAGAAAAATGTGTTGTAGAATTTATATATACAATTTCTTCTCAATTCTCATAAAATATGAAGCAGGATCATGAGGAATTTATGAATTAATTTTTTTCTCCAGCAAGCGAATACGTCCCTGTAAAGAATAAATTTAGACTAAGGTATTACAAAATGCCCTGAAATGCAGTATGAAACAATTCAAATGTTTTCAGAAATAGGAAACAGTGGGTTACAGTGCAGTATCAAGGTGGTGAGGTCTCACTGTTTCATTGCGCTCTAAATTTGTTTTAACTCTCCACCAGTTTTACTTTTTTCCATCTTCAGGAAACAAAAAGATTAAATTGTAGTTACAGGTAATACAGAGAAAACCCGATCTTCAGATAGGAGCTTGAATAATTTAAGCCCTTTTTAGCAATCTTAACCTGAAGTTAGAAAAGGACAGAGAATCTTCCACATGAAAGTGGTTCTTCTTCAGCACTTCTTCACCATTTCTTTTATTCCTAGAAGCCTGTTCACTTGACTTGTATCTATAAGAGATTCTGGCACTTCAGCATATGCTGAGGTAAAAAAGGGAGACTCAACTCATCCACATTTCACACCATACACATTTCCAGGCCCTCACAGCATCGCAGAAGGTAATCTGTTCCTGACCCTTAGAGTTTCTGAGATCCCTCGTCCTACATTGCTACAAGGTGAAGACAACATACACCATGCAAATGAGGAGAGGCCATCTCAGTCAGGCTGCATGAAATACTAGAACAGTAATCAAAAGTTTTTGTAAATTGAGTTTAAAATCTGGTGAGAGGTCCAAACACCTTCACAACATTTCAAAACTCTAGCATCTCACTAAATATGCATATGAAAACTATGAGACTTCCTACAGCTTCTGTACAACGCCCACAGATGAGACGGCACTTGAAACAGGAAGCACTTGAAGAAAATTTATTACTTGGTTTTCAGGAAAAAAGTAAAGAATGCATCTCTAACTATGTGTAAGGAAATGTTTAATCCGGCTGTCTACAGGGCATGACAATGCTTTCCTGGGAATGATTCACAGGTTTCCATATTAACTTTGTATATAGGACTAAGGAAAAATATAGGGAGTCCACTGACAAACAACGCATGATTAACCACTACTTACAGCTTATTGAGTTCATGACGTGAATAATTAGCAGAGTTCTTGGAACAGTAAAATACATTCATTTTTTTAATATTAAACCATACTTTCCATTGACTAAATGCCAAGGTCTAGACCGTACTCCAGTCCTTTCACTGGAAGTCTCCTCATATCCCGCAGTTCAAAGCCATGTTTGAGAAGTAGCCACTTGGGGCTCAACAGGCCACTCACAAAGGTACGATGCAAGAGTTATTGATGGGGCACCACCAGGCTTTGCTAGAATGACAGGCAATTTACAACTGAACATGAATTTTCTAGAAAGTTTTTTAAATGACCCGTCACAGTGTGCATTTAAATATGTCCTTATTCTTCCCTGATCTCCATGTAGTTTTAACTCAGGTTCATACACAGTCTGAGGAAAATGCACAGTCGTGGTGTCTGCAGGCAAAAGAATCCATACGTAGGCTACAACCTTCCTTAATTTGTACTAAGAGGATAATTCAAATAAGCTTTATGTAAGTTGACAAAGTAGACTTATGGCACATTTGTAAAGTGAAATGTCTTTGCTGACGAATTAAACTCTATAAAGACTGCTAGTAATGTCACTTGTGTATAGCTGGTTTTGTTGAGGTATAAGATTTGCTTCAGTCTGCAAAATTCAGGGAGAAGGATAGGAACAGCGCAAACTCAAAACACCTATGAGTAAATTAAGGCATCCTTCAGACGCAAGTGACCAGTCATAGTGGATTCTTTTTCCTGTTTGCACTGAATTGTTTGCCACTATCCATTATCAAGGATTATTTTTTTTTAAGGTTGAACACCTTAAAATGCTCTGCCTACCTGCCAAAACCACCTAGCTACAGAACTGCTTTCAAATAAACACTGCTGACTTTTACATAAAAGATTTGTAATTATAGGGAATGAGTGAGTGAAATAGCAATTTTTGCCCTAGATTCTGACCTGCCCAGTGGGTGCAATTCACATTTAAAAAGCTTGCTTTCTGCCAGTAACACTGACTCTTCACACATGTTCCACAGTCTCTGTTTTGCTATGCACAATGCTAATTGCAAATGTGAAGATTGCTAGGTGGGAAAAAGACATTTGTTTTGATTTAGTAGCCAGCAAACCAGGTTTATTTTGCATCTTTAAACTAAACTCCACTAAATGACTAAAATAAAGTGTTGTGCAAACGAGATACATGGCCAAAGATCAGATTTACCGCTAAGCCACAAAAAACAAAAGTGGTTATCATTCAACATTAGCTATCACGTAAAAGAAAAAAACCTGAAAGAAAGATCTATCACACTAAATGTTGCCATGCTTCTCTGCTGGGATCCTTTGGATAAAGAGATGATATAACTCTTTTTATAAAAAGTAAACCACCATTAATTGTCACCATATGTTAACATGTACTCCTATCTATTTATAGCCAATTAATAACTGCATTATTCAGTTATTTCCCCTTTATGCTAGCTGGTATGTTAAAAAAGAAATTAATTAAAAAGAAGCACTTTAGCTGGCACTAAGCTTAAGCAGAGGTTCTACAAACCTCAATGACACTCACTGCTAGTTGACATCAGCTATCCTATCATTTCAAATCTGGGAAACTCCAAAGGGATAGTCCTAACTCTCCTGAATGGTACAATTAGAGCTCGAATCCTCTTTATAAGCAGCATTGAAGGGTTTCATAGAGGAGAAAGGCATTAGTTCACACGAAGACTACAGATCTCTACAGTATCTGCTTAAAAGTATAAGCATCACAGGTTGAATACAGAAAATGGCCTTTTCTATCAGAACAAAGATCACCATTTCCTTGCATCCTTTCCCTCAAATGGCCAAGAACAGATGTCTAAAGGATTATATGAACAAATCAACAGTGTTATGATACTTCCACAGACTATTTTCTCAGCCTCCAAAAATTTGCATCTCAGAGATTTCCTAAGCCACAAATATAGAAAGGTGGTGACTTCCAGAACTAGGTCTGATAAGAAATGCAGGGGGAAAAAAAAAACCCACATAATTTGATAGAGAGTCATTAATGTAAAAGTAATGTCAGTGGAGTATGTTACTGAGTCGGTTGTAGAAAATAGAAACAAAAATCACTGACTCCAGTAGGCTGTGCCAGGATGCTACAGGCAGTAATATCAACTGAAACATTGAGGTCAACAGGGATGAGCAGAGGGAACCAGAGACTAACAAGCAACGTTATTTAAGCACAACAGAAAAGTCAATGTCAATGCTGTGAAAATGGCAGAAGTCAGGTTGGAAACAGCGGCTGAATACGTCAGGGGGACTGGCATGGAGCAGAAAGCCATGATGTTTACACTAAAGAAATATTACTAACTACTCACCTTATCTACTAATTACAGTGTTCAAAGTGTGTAAACTAACACGTATTCAAACATCACTGCAAAGGGTCAAAGGTGCTGCATTTTCCCATCAGTTTTATAACCTTTGCTCATGTGAACAAGACCTGTCAATCATCAGGCATCAAGCTCTGTCACTGATATAATGTGTATGTCTTTTGGAAAAGATCTTATTGCTGAATTTTTCATTTTCATACCTAAAGTTTTCTCTATTAATTAGACCGCAACCAAAAATGTCAGAGAGAAAAATCCATCGAATACTCTTATGCCAGTTTTCAGAGCTTCCAATTTTGCACCATCTGTAAGGAATATGATTTCTATTTTCATTACTGTCTCCAGAAACAAGGATTAGCTCCTCTCAATTGCTGTCAGTGGAACTCAGTGTTGTTTGAATGTTCACACCAGAGAATTGAAACAGCTTTTCTCTTCTGTGCTTACACAGCGATGCTTTTCCAAGGAATGGCTTTATTTACATTTGCTTTCTAAATGAAAGGTTTATATTTGCTTTCTAAGTGAAAGGTTTATATTTCCCCTCTACACTGCTGTAGAATACCTAATCAGGTGGAGAATTCAAGTCTTACTAAGTTTCCACTTACTAAATTTGAAAAAAACGGTTGCAAGCCATTTGGATTGTCAACTCAGACAGTTACTAATTTAATATAATCCCATTTCAGATTTTTATTTCATACAGAGAAGCAATTTAGCTGAAAGAGGGAGAAAAAGCCAGAGAACCTCCTACTCTGTGCCATTGACCAGAACTGATCTCTTCACTCTTTCTGCTCAATTTTGGACTTTGGCTTACATACAAGCACAAGCATTTAAAAAAATACAGGAAACTTATCAGATGCTCATCCTGGTTTGAGATAGAACAGAACTAGTTCTCTTCAGTGATTTTACTTTTCAGCTAAGCATTTTCTTTCTCTTCCAAATAACTGCATTTCCTGAAGTTAATGATATATTTTTGCAGACAGTATCTGCTTCTAGAAGTGGTTTTCTTTTCCGATTCATAAATCTCTTTTCCTATTCCCTTCCTCTTCCCCTTTGGGAGGGATAGAGGTTAATAGAGAGTGTCATTCATGTAGTGGCCGGCCCAGTGCTATTCCTTGACAGTGCTACTGGGCTGAAACCAACTATAATGCTCAGCCCTTCCGGTCTCCACTTTCTTGCTTTTCATGGTCCATATGGAGCCAGCTGCTTTATGCACTAAGTCTATCAGATTCCTTCTTATTTAGAGAAGTTCCTCTCTAGTTCATGTTCCTACAGGCCTATGTATTATCCACATTATAACATTACAAATTGCTAAAAAAATCAAGTTGCTTGAAAAAAAACAAGTTCCACTGCAAAGCAGTGAGTGTGTCTGTTGCTGTGAAAAGATTTGATAGGCAGGGCACAGGGAATGCTTAGAAGAGAGGACTCCAACAGTGGGCAAGAGCCATAACTGAGTTATAACGAGTGTGTGCTCTTTTCATTTCGATATTATTAACATAGAAACTATCATCTACAGTGGGACATATAATTTGAATGGGAAGGAAATGAGATATTAATATAGTATCAAAAGCTTTACAATAAAGCATAGTCTTTGTTCTACACTTAGAAAAAACAATTTCAGAACAGCATTTCCACAAGGCACATACCAAAATGAACAGCTCATTTTATTTTTGGCTTAGATTTGCTTTTAAAGCTCAGCATTTTCATCGTAATAGGCATTTCTTTGATGCTTTTCGTGCTGAAATTTTTTTCCCCTTTTCTTAATAATATCTCTATGTTAGCTTTTGTAATGCCTTAGTTCTGTTTTATTCTTCTGTTCCATTCTTTTAATTGGCTTGGAAACATAGCCTTTTGTTCTAGCCCCTGAATGAGTGGTCTCGTTGCAAATGTAAGTTAATTGTTGGTAGATTCCTAGCTAGTTGAGTTTTAAATATGATGTACCTTGTCCATACAGTACCATATAGCAACACACTTGCAGGGTGTTTCCAAATTGTTGCAACAGAGTCTGTGAAGTCTAGCAGTATGTACTCTAGCCCCAAGATAAGCTTTGATTTTGCAGCCCAGAGATTTGCGCTTACTACAAAATGGGACAGAGATTTGGCTTTTCCCCTTGGATCATTCTGGTGTCTATGCATTCAGGAATAAGAACAACATTTGGAAGTTCCTAACTTCCCACTGACTTTTAAAGGAATCTAGAAGTCAGATGTTTAATATCAATTCTTAAGCTCCTGTCCTCACTCAGCTTTTTAAATAGGTCTAACACAATTCAGCAGAAAATAACTGACTTCTGTGGAAGTAACAGCAAAGGAACCTCAAAATGCTCTATTGGGATAGATTGTAAGGCAAAGGGGAGCTCCTGGATTCTTTTTGTTTCTGTTTACAGTCTGTACATGCTTTGTTGTATTATACCTCTGTATTACACCTGAGATCCCATGTAAGCATTCCCAGAGGGTATTAAGGAAGACATTTATCCCAGACACTACCATACGTGGTAAGGTTTCCTGTAGATTTTCCTGAATGTAGATTTCCCTATGAGCAGCTGAGTGTAAATTCAGGTCTTCCTGTTTATACCAGCAATGTTCTGGGAATTACAGGGTTTCTGTTACTAGACACTCTACAGACGACATTCCATTTATAACTACTGCTTCTTAATCCTGCACAATAAAATGCATTATCCAGTTGCAAGTTCATTTTGTTCATGACGTTTTATCAGCTGCTTAATCATCGGTCTGAATTTTTAAAACATGATGATCCATTCCATTCTTCTAACCCCTCTTACCATTCAGAGATGAGGAGAGTCCATTAAAATAATACACACTTAGATATAAGTGCTACCTTGAAACAACTAGAGCTGACATGTGGACTAAATGGAGAATCAGAGAGATTGTCCCTTTCCAAAGGCCAACTGATCATGCTCAAGGAGAGAAGCTCACAAGGGCAATCTGGGACATATAGAAAGGAACAGGAATAGTCCTAGCTCTCAAGGACCCTTCAGCATAAGCAGAGCTGAGGAGATAGCTGAGAAGAGCACAAATTAGCTACACAGCCAGATCTTCCCAGTAATGAAGAAAAAGAAGCTTTTCTTGCAGAATCTCATGGATTTTGCTGCCATGCAAAAAAAAACAAACCCTCTTGGGTTATTGGGCTAACTCCAAGGACAAAGGGCAGACAGACACAATTTGAAGCTGTGAATGACCGAGGGTCCTGTAACTAGGAGAAAAGGTGGATTATCACTGCATGAATGCACTGAAAGACATTTCTAGACTATTAAAGGAGTAAAATATGTGGATTGCAAAGTCTGAGATATTTTCTAAAAGATAAGAATATAATCTAGCACAATTTGTAGCTTTCTGGATTTGGCAGCTTCACTGTGACCCTAAACAGTATGGTAGACACTTTCTAAATATGTTGTCTATTGTGTATATTTAATACTGACACTAAAAATATTTCCTGGTAGCAGACAGTTTTAGAGGGAAGTTACTCTGATTTCTTTTAAATCAGGTGTGATTTAATAGCATTTAAATAGCGTTTTCTTTCCAGCAAGAGACATAGTTCAGTCACACCAGTAAAGGACTTTTCTATTTCCCGACTAGCTCAGCTTTGGCAGAAATGAATGTACAGCACTTAGCTAGTCCCTTGGTAAAAGAAAAAATACAAAAAATAAAAATAGCAAACAAACTAGAGTGATGTTCTATATACTTGATGTTTCTTTTTAAATAGAGAAAGCAAGCTCATCTTAGCACAGTCACATTTCTCTTCAGGAAAATGGTTGAGTCTTTTTAACTGTACCTTGCCCTGGCTGGAAAAAAAGGGGAGAAAAAAAAATAAATCTGCAAACCTCGTGAAGGGGATTTGTAGATTAGGCAGCACAGTATGAGCACAAATAAAACCAGCTAACTATCATCAATATGCATAAAAATTAAAATGCAGACAATTGTGACTGAGAAAAAATAAACAGAAAGTGCTGAAAACTCTGGGTTTCAAATTACTGAGCCAGTATGGGTCATGTGACTGTAGGCTAAAATGAACTGAGAATTATTCCAAGGCAAAGAATAAATTTTTGATAAAGAGAATTGTGCTTCTAGTAAAATTTATGCCACCTGCTTCTCCTGACAAGACGTGTATTATAAAATAAAAGTCAAAGCCCTTGTGGACAGTTGCTTACTCTGTAAAAAGAAATGTTACTGAAAGCATAAAGGCCTCATCCATTTGATTACATCAGATGGAAATAAGGAATAAAGTATGACTTGTCCCTTGTATTTATTACTGTGTGCTTTAGTTATCTGTCGTGAATGCAGTGACAGGTAAATGCAAAGATCCTACTGATGTCTAATACATCATTCATGTGTTTTTATAACCAGTAAGTCAACATTTACATTTGGTGTTCTTCCAGCTAATACTGAATATGATACATTTGTACTAAACAAAATCTCAAGGACTGCAAGATGTTCAGAATCTGCTGGCAAGGTCATGTTGGCTGAATCATGTATTTGATTTACACCATAATCAAAAATTAGTGTCTCTCGTCTCAGTTAAGTAGGCAAACAAAACACAGCTTTTAAACAACTGTTTTGTACTCTCCTGTGCACTTGAGTCCTTAGCGAGAACTTGCATACACATAAGCAGGGAGCAAAATATGTACTAACTTTGGTGTCATACAAGCTGTCACTTAAATCCTTATCAGCACCCGAGGAATGGAAGGCAGCAAATGCAACTCCAGCCTTTGAGAAGCACTGAATCAGGTACACAAGAAGTTATAGATAAGTAATTGTGAGTTTCGGGCTACTAGCTAAAAATCAGAATGAAAGCTACAACTGGCAGATACTCACATAAACATAGAGGAAGAAGAAACGCAGCTTCTATAGGCAGAAGGTATGTCCTTCAAGCCTCTTACAGTTCTTTGAAGGAGGCAACAAGCATGTGGATAGGTGTAGCACAGTCAACACACTGTCCTTGGATTTTCAAAAGAGCTTTTGAGAGATCTTGAAGAAGGAAAGCTTTCACAGAATAAAAAAGAACAGCTCTCCTGCAGATCAGTAACACCGTAAAACTTAAGAAATAAGGACAAAAAGAAATAGCCCACATTCACAATGCAGGATGGTGGCCACAGAGGTCTAGTGGCATGTGTTTTGTAGACAATCTATTAGTGAATGAATTAGAAAAGAGACTGAATAGTGAGATAAAACATTTCCGGGTAATACAAATCATTCAAGATAAAATAGTAGATGAAATGAAGTGTTCATTATTGTAATCAGTAACAATAACCCCAGCATTTACAATATGGGATTCAAATTTTTCTACCAGGAGAAAAAACATTTGAGTCATTTCAGGTAGTTCTCTGAGAATATCTGTTAAGGGTACAAAGGGGCGGGGGGGGGGGAAGGAGACCAAATAAGAAAACATAGTACAACTCTGGTGTTCCCTCTGTTTTGAATGTGAATGAAATTCTGGTAAGACCAATTTAAAGAGATACACAACAGGACAGAGCACAACTAAAAAAGATACAGAAAAATAATTGGGAAAATGATCAGAAGCATAGAACAAACTTCACTTTGACAGAATAAATAGTCTATGACTTCAGTTTTGAAAAGAGATTATATATGACAGGCCGCACTAAAATCTTGAAAGACAGAGATTTGCTAGTTTGCGTGATACAAGACATAGTGCTTACCCATATAGATGATCAGGCAGCAGATTTAAAATAAATCTAAAATTTCAGAACGGAAGCCACAACTACAGCAGTATTGAAGAAGAAATAAAATTCAGCTTTGTAATTCTCTGATCTGCCTCCTACTACTCCTGAACTCTCTAAATTTATGACTGCTGGCAGAAGGAAAGCATCACTTTACATACGTCCACTGTGATTCTCATCCCTATATATTCACTGCTGACCAACATCCACTATAAATCACTGAACTATTAGATACTGTAGTTCTGAAAGATCTTTTAAAAAGACTCATATTAACATTGCAAAATCCAGCACTTGAAAGTTATGAAATGACAACATTCAGGATGCCCTCATAGCCATACTTCTGCCCTCTTGTCTTCTGTACTACTTTTCCCAAATGCCTCTGGACTCAGTCAGGCTTGGGGTGACTCACACTCCCCAGATGAAGTAACTAGTCAATATTACATTATACTCCCATCATTCAGCAGGCAGCCAATATAGTTCATTTACTATATTCCAGCACACACAAGTCCTGAATACAGAACTGTTCTTTTCCCAATAGGCATGGGGACCTGCTTGCCCCTCAACTTTTCTCTCTGTTTCTTCAATAAAGTCAGAAAGTATTACTAGGGAAGACAGGAGACAAAGGGATATCAATTATTGATTCAGATTCTCAGCTATCACAAACATTTTTTCATAACATTTTCATTAGTTTCTCAGGCTCTACTGTGAACATGGTGATGTATTTTTCCCTACAACTCCTTTCTCCCCTCTCCTCCCAGCCCTCTTTTTATAAGGCTCAACAAGCCAGATTAGTCTACTGTCTGCCCTTAAGACAAGTACTTTGTTTCTCTAAGTATCCTAGTTGTTATCCTCTGAATCTGTTCTGTTCTGAGTTCAGTCAGAGGATCCGAGCTGTACACAGTATGGTGTCATGTGTGTCATTCCTGTTTCTTTATTCCTTACGATAGAATTTGCTATTTTCTACTGGCACACAAGTTCCTCAGCTTAACTAATGATTTTCTATGGGAGAGTCATAGCATCATAGAATCGTTAAGATTGGAAAAGACCTCCAAGATCAAGTCCAATCTTCTATCCAGCACCTCCATGACCACTAGACCATGTCCCAAAGCGCCACATCCACCTGGTTTTTGAACACCTCCAAGCATGGTGACTCCATCAGTTCTCTGGGCAGCCTGTTCCAATCCTTAACTACTCTTTCAGTAAAGAAATTCTTTCTAATATCTAATCTGAACTTCCCCTGGTGCAACTTGTGGACATATCCTCTTGTCTGTCATTAGTTATTAGGGAGAAGAGGCCAACACTGGCCTCACTACAACCTCCTTTCAGGTAACTGTAGAGAGCAATAAGGTGTCCTCACAGCCTCCTTTTCTTCAGGCTGAACAATCTCATCTCCCTCAGCCTCTCCTTATAAGACATGTTTTCCAATCCCCTCATCAGCTTCATTGCCCTCCTCTGTACCTCCTCCAGCCATGCTGCATTACCTTGGGTTCCTGTTTCTTATTGTAACAAAATGTAGATATCACTTGTGCTGTAAGTAAAAATAGGAGAATTCAGAGCATCCAAAAGTATTTCATAATGCCATTGAAAGAAAAGCTGAATAATTTATACCATTTCTCTCCTAAAATCCCAAAACTTTTAATACATAAAATGAATCAGATTTTTGTTCTCTCTTCTTCATTTTCACATGCACAAGGAGATCTTTGACTTATATGGTTTCTAAATGACTTCGACACTTCATTAATGAGAAACATAAATCTCAGAGGAGCGAGGAAAATAATTTCTCCTAGAGTGCTGAGAATTATCTTGACCTACAATCATATCCATAGTATGGTTCAGAAGGACACTACTAAGCTACACTAATTAAGGGAGAACAACTTATGCTCTTCGTGTGTTCAAACTTTTTTCCTTATTTACCTAGCAATACCTATGAGTTAATCTCTTTATATCAGAAACATATCAATAATGATAATGCAGAAGCTTAAGGCTGAGAAAAGTACAGGCTGCTGAGGTCTTTTAGGCTTGTAGTAAAATAA
The DNA here is from genome assembly GCA_013396935.1 of Baryphthengus martii. Lineage (NCBI taxonomy): Eukaryota > Metazoa > Chordata > Aves > Coraciiformes > Momotidae > Baryphthengus > Baryphthengus martii. The sequence goes on from VWZK01004367.1 coordinate 144,843, forward strand.
AAATTGGTCTTAAATTACTTCACTTGATCATTGCTACTGCAGCTTAATTATATCTGCACAAAATGAATGGTGTTATTTTGTATGGTCATATGTACAGGAAGCAATCATAACATGATGAATTCGGAATTCTGTCATAATCATAGAATGGCTTGAGTTGGAAGAGACCTTAAAGATCATCTAGTTCCAATCCCCCTACCATTGGCAGTGACACCTCCCACTAGACCAGGTTGCTCAGAGCCTCACCCAGCCTGGTCTTAAACATTTCCAGGGATGAGATGTCCACAACTTACACTGGTAGTTGGGCTACCATAGATAACTAGGGTTACATTTACAAAACTCTCTCAATCTTTAAGAGGCTAGGTATCTTTGCAAATTTATTTTGTTACCAGTTTTGCAATGCTGGCTTCTCATTGCAGCTGAGTTGAGTTTCTTGAAATGGCTGTAACTTTAGAAGCATACAAATCCTACTCACAAAATTCTGAGCAATGAGGTTTTTATACATACAGACATACTGTCTGTTCATGAGAAGCAATATACTCTGGCACATGGCTGTTCCATCAGCAAACCTGCGTCTGCTGTACCTCAAGACTTAAACTTACACAGCTTAGGGTAAAGCAACTTATCTTTTTGTTTTGATGCCTTGATAGTAACTAAAATATTACACAGTGCTTTGATGTTTTATGTAATATCACCAGTCAGAGACGTAAAAATTATCAGAAAGACAAAGTAATCAGCAAGGTAGCTAGACGGTACTCAAGACCAGGGATTCAGTAACTACAATACAACACACAGCTTTGAAAACTGAAAAGTTATTAAGTCCTTCATATCAATTTAAAAAGGGTAATAAAACCAGTATAGGTACTAGAAAATATGAATTCTGCGATTATGGAGGTGGGCCTTTTTATTGAAAACAAGAAGTTAAGTTTTGATGCATGTGGCCTCACGTAGGTGCTAGCCCAAACTCCCGACTTTAAAACAAAGTGTAGTCGAACTATTTGAATTTCATTTGCCTTTGTCTCAAAATTAGCGTAAGCTTCCAATTTCTCCAGTGATTCTGTGAAACTCTGTAAACTGTGTCCTTGTTGACTAGAAAGGTTTTATTAACCTGTCAGTAAACACTGTATGATTTTTCAAGATTGGAGTGAATTGGAAACTACAAGAGCTTTCTGAACATTACGCTGTAGTCAAAGTCAGGACTTATATTTTGGCTCTAGGTGCTCATTTAGAAATGAGCAATTCATCATATGAAATGGAAAGGAAATAGCTCCAGGTTTATGTCATACTGCTGTGATGTGAAGTGCTTGTCATTGACTCGACTCTGCTGTAGATGGAGGAGCAGCAAGACTGACAAAGCTGAAAAAAGAAGGAGCTGAGTTTTGTTCTGACTTTCCACATTGTTTTGGTTAGAATGGGGAGACTGTGAAAAGCATCTAAATGTGTTTGAACCATCCAAAGCAGAAAAAAAGAGGCACATCACAGGACAATGAATACTATGGAGGGAGAAGACTTCTTTATGATGGTACCAAATAACTGCCGTTCTCAAATGACAGCAATAAATGAGGAAGAAAGCCTAACCTGAGTCTATCGGACTGTGTGGATGGCTCTTGGGAGAAGAAACTAAAGTCTCTTTGATCGTTTGAGAGTAGGCAAAGAAGTCAAATATACGAATACATCTATAATCCCATACTGGCTGGTGAAGGCAACCTAAACTGCCTGAGAATTGAAAGAAAAGGCCTATTAAAAACATAAAAAGGTCAAAGAAAGAAGCTGCACGTCTTGTTTGAAAAGTATAGAGGATTATTTTTAAAATAAGATGAACAAATTGTATCTAGTTCCTGGCATATAGCCCTGCAACAGACGTTAATTTAATAATATTAAGAAATGCTCAGGATTCTTTTTTAAAGAATCAAAGTACTGATTTCATTCAGAGACATTCAAAATATATGATTTTCTTAAATTTTAATGCATTATATTCTGCATATGCTGTGCATTCTGTGATAGAAATGGAACGTTCTTTACAATCCTAATATGTCTAGTCTCTTACCATATACAAAGAAACTCAATTTTAAGAGGTTTTCTTCTATTGACTAGTCAATTACAGAAGATTTCAGTCTTATATTCAAAAATCTACTTCTTTATGACAGTATTAGTAAATCTAAAGTGTGTTTCCCTCATTTTTTTGTGACCTGGGGCACAAACTTGTGCCTTGATACTATCTAGATTCTGTCTGTAGAAGTCTTGGCAATAGGGTATGCTGTTACACTTGACTAAGGATGCACCTTTTTCCCTTATGCTGCACTACACAATAATCCTCCAATTGTTAATTTTATTCTACAGTTGTCGGAACAAATTATGTCCCTGATGGCAGTTCAGTAATGCATTCCTATAAAAGTTAATATAAAGTCAATAGAAAACAAAAGAATGACTCTTGTTAATTTCAGCAGGCCTTGGCTCAGGAGAGCTCTATTTTTTATTTTTTTTTTTTAATATATAAAAAGAAATAACTATAAGATACTACCTAGGTACTTATTTTATATCACAGGATATATTTTATATTTATGGAGGATATATTTTTAAAGTTTGGAAGCAAACACCTAGCATATCAGATTTTTCATTAATGCAAGTTACGGATCACTAGAAGCATTATACTTGGGTAGTGGCAGCCGGTAGTTTAATTCATCCAAAATAATGGAACGGTCACTCTCCCCCTCTATTACTCCCACTGGCATTAGGTCTAGACAATGTCACATCAAAGCACAGCAGTTAACACTGGGGCAATCTGACACAAACCTGGAGCTATTTCCCTTTGCCTTCACATGATGAATTGTTCATTTGCAAATGAACACCTTGAGCCAAAATACTAATGCAGTTTGTCTGTGTCCTACTGTTTGGAAGAAATATTATAATGACAATGTCTATTGATATTGTGTAGGTGTCTGATGTGATTTGTCATTGAATAATTTAATTTGTTAGTAGTTAATATTCACAGACGATAGTCTTCCAAATTAAATCACATTGCAAGATGCTCAAATTCTATTAACCTTTGTGTTTGTTAATATAGTCTATTACTTAGAAAACCATATATTTTGTCACATTGGAGCAAATTTCTGGGAAAAGAGAAGACATTTTGATGAACAGAAGCAATGCAAAGCCTATTCTTTCACTGTTCAATAACAGTCATTTCACACAGCAGAAAACATGTTTTAAGGTTGGGAATGTCACAAGGATTACCATTTTTGTACTTGTATTTTCTGCTGCAATGGAAAAACTTGCAATGTCAACACTATGGCTTCAGGTACATGTGTGGCATGTGGCTGAGTGCATACTTGCAGCTCCGTGGGACTTAGATAGCAGAGAGAGGGGTTGTTTGAAACACTGTGCCCATATTATTGCTCTCCTTTGGTGAACACTCACTCCTATAGAGTGCTGAAATACTGATTCACAGCTGACCGAGCGCACACCTTGAGTGCGATCATTAGGAAGGATGGAAATGAGCAAACTCTTTAATTCCATTTCTGTATAGCCCAGGTTATAAAGCAAGAAAGGTATTATACCATACCCGCAGCAAAGCTGGCTGGAGTGAAACATTGCTAGGCACAAAAATCCCTTCAGCATTCAGAATGTTAATCTTTTGGTTTACTATCCTTGAATAATAAGACAAAATGATCTAAATTAAGGACCTGAAAATCTTTTCCTCATCACTGTAATTACACTAGTATATGTGAGAAGGATGCAAACAAATTGCTAATACTTGTAATGTACCTTTGATATCTCAGTTAAATATTGCAGCTCTTGAATACTTTTCTTTGTTTGTTTTGCCTTGGGTAATCACCCTCATGCCAGAGCTGATGCTGATTTTGTCAGAGCTAATAAGGCTGTATCTTTGCCTCTTTTGCAGAAATGAATGCTTGATTTGGTTTTAACACAGTTTCCAGGCCTAGATGAGCAATAAAGTGTTTTGAAAAATGACACCGAAACACACAATGCATGAGCTTCAGATCTGGTTACAGGGCACTGTATGCATGATAATAACATATGATAACTTTGAAGGTCATACTTTCACAGTCTGCTAAGTGGAATCTCTTCAAAGGTATCACAAAAAATACTATCTTAGAGTGTGCAAGGAGCAACACCTGATGATTATGCTCTGTATCACAGGTAAACCAGTTCATCTTTCTCTATGCTGTAACAAAAAATATATGTGTAAGCATCACAGTATTTCCACAGATACTTTAATAAAAAGGCTGAATAAATATTTTTAATAACGTTAGACCTTCAAAGCAAAAGACCAGGGAATTGTGGCAGCTCTGTTTTATCATGAACGTTGCAAGCAATACACAGCATTCTACAAGCTATAAATTTACATTCTCAAAGGAGGAGATAAAACCTTCTTGCAGTATACATAAAACAGGTCAGAGATGCCAATTACAATATTATAACAGTCCTTCCAGTGCTGCAAGGGATTTCCAACTGTCTGAAAAAAAAAAAAAATCTCCTTCCGAAGCTAACACCTCAGTGTTTTATTAGCGCTTTATCTCAAACCGTAATGCTCACTTCGTTTCGCTTCTTGCATTTCTATTTGAATTTTGGTAGTTCAGATTTCTCTCCCTTTCCCCTCACCCCTCCCACCTCGGGAATATTTTGATTGTAAGGAGATATTCCTCGGAGCCTGACAGGAAAAATTAAAAAACCCCCACAACATTCTAATTAAAGATGGCCAGCACAATTTGTATTTGTTAGTTGACCTGGAGTTTAACAAGATGTTTTATTCTGTGTAGTCAAGCTACTAAACAATTTCTTTAAAATTGTTGAAAGAACCAAAACACAGAGACTACATAAATAAGGATAAAAAGCCTTCTCCTTCAGTGAAAATGTATGCTTTACTAATAAGCTAATCTATTTAGTGATGCTTCTAGGGGAAAAGATTTCTATGAAACACTTCAGCAAATCACTCCTTGTTCCATTCATTGAAGCCTTTCATGTGTCATTATTGCTTAGTTTTTAAAGACCATATAAATACTATTGTCCTTTCTTTGCAATAGCATAAGGAACTTTTCAAATCACAGCTCATTTTCTAATTTTCGTTATACACTTTTCTAGTTAGAAAAAATCTAGTGCTTGTCAGGTAAGAGAGAAGTCTATCAATAAATATAATTTATCATTTTCTCCTCTCCATTTCTGAGTTGTGATTATAACCAAAAAAAAAATAAAAAAAAAATTGTCTTTACACTTTCTCTGTCAGTACTATCCCAGGAAGTGAGAATATGACATTTGGAGGATGTACCAAGGAAAATAACCCTCCGCAAAGTATCACCAAATTCACTCTAAATGTTTTTGTTATTGCTCCACTGAGGCATTTCTTTGTTAAGTGTGTTTATAGGTTTAGATACCAAAGATGACAATCTACAACACAGCATCAAAAGGTAGGTGTGATAAAATTTCAATAGTTAAAAGAAAAATCCAACCTTTTCAGAGCTGGGATGAGGACCTAAAGATCTCTTCTTCATGACCCCAGAAAGTCAATAATAGCTTTCCTTTCACTACCTCAGTCTTTAAAGGCCCAGTCATAGACCCGACCCAACAGCCAGTAGAAACCAGTATCATTAAACTTCCATTAACCTCGGTGCCAGTAATGAGCTCCAGCACAGAATACTACAGAAAACTGGGGTTTCCAAGTGCCTGCATTCAACAGAACTGGGAAAAAGTAACCACACACTAGATGAAAACTCCAAGGGTGGGAAAGCAAAGTCCAGAGTACGTCTACATTTCTTAACATATCCTGGCTTATGTAACCTGGTCACAGTCACCAGGAATAGTTAGACCTCAACATCACAGAATAGTTTTTTTCTAAATAAGCAGCAGTTTTCTTACATGCTTTATGTAGTCAGAAGGCACAAAATCTAAGTAAAGTTTTCTTATAAAAGAATAATGCACCTGTCCCTTCTAAAAACTCAATGATGCTGATTTTCTAATAAAATTAAGTTTATGTATTATTTTGTGTCTATCCTTCTGCCGGCAGTAACTTCCAACAATGCAGCTAACGTCAAGAAAACTGGCAGAAAGAGGAAAGGTATCAAACATACTAATTTCCTTCAAATTTGAATGACTGGTAGCTGTGCCGGTGAATCAACAGCTCTGCCATTTAGTTACTTAGAATATTTCCAGCAAGCTTGTCCTTCTTCTTCCTCCACCAGTTTGAACATATTGAAACACAGATTGGCAGCCAGATAACAAGGGCACAGCCCCTTTTTGAAGGCAGGGAGATCTGTTTGTCAATACGTCAATAATTTTACCAGTTCTGTGTGCAACCAGTTTACATGGTACTTGTGCAAAGGATTGTAAAGTAGTTGCAAAGGACAATGTTAATTACTGATCATCTTCTCTACTTAGATACTATCCTTAATGGGCGTATGACAGAACAAACATGTCCTCTATCCCCATTGTTATATTACAGCTTTTTCCATATTAGTACAATAATTATGACAAAGAGACATTGTGTAAAGCTGCTGGCTGGTGACCACCACTAATCAAAGGGAAAGAGCTAACCAGCAGGTAATGGTTTAACATCAAATCTAAAAATAAGCAACAGTGAGTGCTTGCCACTTTTCCTGTTTGTTTTGATGGATTGATTTCAGTTTCTGGAGAGAAACAAAAGACTTGCAGTGATGTAAAAATTTTCTTCTGACCCCAAGAAGAAACACCATTCCTTGTAAGAATCCTCAGACTCTGTTGTATTTTCAATAACGGTATTTTGCGTATCAGGCTTAATAGATTGTCTGCTTAGCAGTAACATGAAGAACGACTCAAACCAGCTGTTTGAACATCTAGAAAACCACATTTAGACTATTTCCTCACAAATAAAATTACATTACATGCAATACTTATGCTTAGAGAAAGCTTCAATGAACCTCTACCTATAAAAACATCTGATACATAATCCTAGAAACCCTACAGGTGCAGTATGTTTCACAGACAACTTTTCTTTCATTTAGTTTACCAAATTAGTTATAAGATTTGGCTTTATTTCTTGTTCAAAATCTCAAAAACCATGGATGTAGCATGTGAGGCATCTAGATAAGGGGCTTCAACCTCGGAGTGTCAAGGGTGTAAATTTTCTCATGACTACAAAATCACCCTTTTAAATGTGAAGGCATCTCTTTTTAATGTGCTTTGAGTTAACTACAGCTGCCACCAGTTAAAAGTTAGCACTGTAATGCACTTAGTGTACCAGAAATTACCTCCCCATGGATAAGCAGTGTCAGCGCAAGAATACAACGTGAGTGACGATAAGCAACAAGGAAAGGCAGCTTTGGCATCACAAAACAAAGCAGACTAAATCCCAGTTCCAAAGGGTATGAGATCATAAGTATCCCATTTACATGAAAAGAATGCGCAAGAGAATGAGCCCCTTCAGTTGGGAATGGAAAAGACCAATAATACCTATATTAAGAGAATTCTATGGTAGACTGACACTTCAGCTGGGGCTGATAATGTGAGAACCACACTGAAGACAAAGCATAAGTGGATTAATAGATTCTGGTCTGCAGAGGGAGAACTGGCCCTGTGATAGAAGCAGAACTTGATAGCAATGAAGGCATTTTACACTCACATGTTATAAAACACAAATAGCTCAATTTTGAAGAGCTGGAGACAAAACACAATAGCACCTCCCTAATATTAAATGATTTTTAGCAGATAGTTTTTAATAATGCTTTTACTGATAGCCATAGTCTTTTCTACACATAAAAATGGTTGTCTTTTTAACTTTCAGAACAATATAACTCCCCCTAGTGTCAGCATTTTAGTGATAATAGCATAAAGGAGTTTTACGTGTGCAGATTATACATGTACAAAAAGGTGAATAAAATATCCTGGCACTTTGATGGCAAAATAACTGAACCCACTCAAGGGACAATACTAACACACCTATAGCAGTAAAGAGGAAAACAAATAAAAATCCTACATCAAAGAACAAAACTGGTAGACCAGTCCTAAGCCTCTCAAGCACACTAAACATATTTGTTTGCAGAACACGGAAAGCTCATAATAGAGAAAGCTCACAGAGATGAATTGTGCAAGAACAGAAGAATCTGTAAACTGCACACAGATTTTTTTTTATTTTTTTTTAAACAGTAGAAAGGGAGACGCTGGGAAATACAGACCTGTCAGCTTCACCTCCTTCTAGAAGCTATGTTAAGGCACATGGAGGACATGGTGATTCATGACAGCCAGCATGGCTTCCTCCAAGGGCATGACCTGCCAGATCAACCCAGGAGCTTTCTGTGACAGAGTGACTACATCAGTGGACAAGGAAAGAGCTACAGATGTCATCTATTTGGACTTCCGTAAGGCCCTTGGCACGGTTCCCCACAACATCCTTCTCTCCAAACTGGAGAGAAAGGGCTTTGATGGGTGGACTGTTCAGTGGACAAGGAATTGGCTGGCTGGATGCACCCAGAGTGTAATGGTCAATGGTTCGATGTACAGATGGAGATCAGTCACAAGCGGTGTCCCTCAGGGACTCATACTGGGACCAGTGCTGTTTAACACCTACATCAATAACTTAGATGGTGGGATAGAGCGCACCCTCAACAAGCTTGCAGATGACACCAAGATGAGCGGTGCAGTTGGCACGCCTGGGGGATAGGATGTCATCCAGAGGGACCTGGAGAAGCTTGAAAAGTGCGCCTGTGTGAACCTCATGAGGTTCAACAAAGTCAAGTGCAAGGTCCTGCACCAGGGACAGGGCAATCCTTTGTTTCAATACAGGCTGGGGCATGATGAGATTGAGAATAGTGCTACAGAGAAGGACTTGAGGGTACTGATGGATGAAAAGCTGGACATGAGCCGGCAACGTGTCCTTGCAGCCCAGAAAGCCAACTGCATCCTAGGTTGCATCAAAAGAAGCATGACTAGCAGGTTGAGGGAGGTGATCCCGCCCCTCTACTCTGGTCAAACCCCACCTGGAGTACTGTGTCCAGCTCTGGAGTTCTCAGCACAGTAAAGAAAGGGACCTGTCGGAGGGCACACAGAGCAGGGCCACAAAAACGATCAGAGGACTGGAAGAGCTCCACTATGAGAACAAGCTGAGAGCGTTTGGCTTGTTCAGTCTGGAGAAGAGAAGGCTCCAAAGAGATCTTATTGCAGCCTTTCAGTACTTAAAAATGGGGGCAATAAGAAAGATGTGGAGTCTTTTTAACAGGGCTTATTGTGACAGGACAAGAGGCAGATTTAGACTAGATACAAGGAAGAAATTTTTTACAATGAGGATGGCAAAACACTGGCACAGGTTGCCTGGAAGGGTTGTAGATGCCTCATCCCCAGAAACATTCAAGGTCAGCTTGGACAGGGCTCTAAGCAACTAGGTGTAGTTGAAGATACCCCTGCTTACTGCAGGACGGTTGGACTAGGTGACCTTTAAAGGTCCCTTTCCACTCAAAAGATTCTAGGATTCTATGATTCTACAGATCATAGAATCATAGAGTAACAGAATGGTAGGGATTGGAAGGGACCTCTGGAGATGATCGAGTCCAACCCCTCTGCTAGAGCAGGATCACCCAGAGCAGGCCATGCAGGAACGTTTCCATGCAGGTTTTGAAAGTCTCTAGAGAAGGAGACTCCACAACCTCTCTGGGCAGCCTGTTCCAGAATGAAGCACATATTCATACAAGGATGCAGGCTGAAAGGCCATTAACTGAATCCCTGAGTCTAGATAATAACTGTCGTGTGTCAACTGTCAGGTGAATTATACGAACAGTAGGTGTAAGTCTGAACAACTTCAGATAATATAGGCACATGCACAGAGCAAAGGCACAGCAAAATCTAGCTGTTCAAAAAACATTTCAAGTAATCCGTCTTGTAGGCAAAGGACGTTACCTGTGCACTTTAGAGTAACATCACTGAACACAAAAGCTCAGTATATCATATATATGCATGGGTCAGTGGACTCCTTTAGGTACTGACATTTGCCTACGAGGCTGATAAGCAGCTTTTGAGAAAGACGACACACAGATGGTTTCCACTTCCAGCAGTCTATAAGGTTCTAGCGAGACAGATGATACCTCTTTGACCTCATTAAACCCTCCCAACAAGGAATGCTCACAGTACTCCTAGTTTGAATATGGCTATGAGACACCATTCTTCACTTCGGTGCGTTGGGCTACAAACAGAATTGTCATGAACGGCAGCAGAAATCCCATTAAACACGGATCAGCCAGAGATGCAAATTTATCTGAAACACCCTACAGTTGGCTAGTAGACTATAAACTATTACAGATGAGAAAGCTGTGAGATAATATTGCACAACACACAATTACAAAAGAGGAAGATTAGAACCAATGAATTCAAGTGTCATATGAAATAGATCTTACTGTCTCAGTATATTATCTTTTATTATCACTCATGTCACTATTTTCTTGTGGTTGATGCACTGTTCAGAAGAATGAAGAGAATAAGTAGGTCCTGAAAATCAATTTTGCAAGATTTTTGCTCTAAATGGTGAAAATCGTATATGGTCCTCACAGAAGAGGGCAGAGGATACTAAGTCTTACAAAAAGCTCCTTGGTACTTCTGTTTTGTATAAAAAGATATTGTTTGGGAGTTTTATTTATTTTTATTTTTGGTTAAGAAACGCACACGTCATCAATAAAGAAAATTCTTACATATGGGTTATTTTTATTCATTCTCATTAACTCGAAATATCACTGAGAATTATTTCAGTCATTGCTAAAATCATTGAAGTAATTAGTTTGAACTTTTCATAACTTTACAGCCAGCTCTTTTTTCCTCGATACTTACTCAAAGGCAGCAACCACAATGCTGTCTTACTGCATATCACCTTACAGATCTGTGATACCGCTTTGTTCATAAATTATCGGCTGCTTGGACTAATGGAACAAAACTGCAAAAGCAGTTTCTGATCAATTTTCTACCTGCATAGAGAGTTCTTTGAACAGTGCAAAGGACCTAAATCTGGCTAAAACATAAATTAGCTTAAGACTTCTCTCAACGTTTTGAAACTAATCAGTAATATAAAATTAGAGGATCCTCATCCTCTGCTATTTACCTCTCCTCCTCATTTCAAGGCTGGGGACGCATTAAAGTTGGGCAAAGTGTTGTTACATTCTGACAGCTCACAATATATACATGGGTCCTTGCAAACAACAGTCAGACAACCGTAAATTAGACCACTGTAGAGGTTGCTCTAAATCATTGTACGTTTAAAGAAGTTTAATGATGAGAGAATGACAGAGAATTCTTTGGGCGAACCCCCATTCCTGAGCTGAAAAGATCTTGGCACAAGAGAGAAAGAATCTCACTCTTTTTTCAGTGCTTCTACACTATTTTCAGGAGTCATCATTCTTCCACGCTGAGAGATCATTTTCTAAGTCCTCTGTTGCCATAGCAAAAGCCAGATTCCCCCTCCCCCCCAATGCCTGACAAAGAGTCTGTGCAATATTACAGATTTTAAAAAAAGTATAAACAACAGTTTTTAAGCTACTCTAAATATCTTCCTGTATTACCTGTCTTCACTTCTTACACACTTCACTTTTTACACCCATAAAAAAAAGAGTGTAAAAATATATCTGAATTCTTTCAGTTGTTCTCAGACCTGGGGATTCTGAAAAGGGCTAATTTTGTCTCGTGACTTTGAAAATTTTGTGAACTGGAAGTGAATGACTGTTGCAGAGGAAGACACTCTTTCTCAGGCAGACATTTTAAGGGATGGATTCTATTCACTCACAGCTCTGGTTAACAGAAAATCCAGACAGCTAGAAATCGCAAAGAGAGAAAGACTACTACACTAAAGTAAACGCCGAAGAAATCACAATTTCCTCTGCTTGTAAGATCCTAAGTACTGGAAAGTCATATTTGGAAAATTTAAACACAAATATGGGATCTTATACTTTAAATTTGCCCCAAAATACTTTGGAGAGTGGAGAGAAAAAAAAAAATGAAAAAAAAAAAAAATCACACTTGCAACAGTATTAAGATCAGTTTTAGATTAAACTTCAGATCACTGAGTCCTGCATGCACCTGGGGCTGAACACGAGAATTTCACCCCAGATTATTAATGTGCAATATAATAAGGCCTCAGTCACTGAATTCAGTATGTAATTAAATATTCAGCAGCACCGGATGTTAGCAACACAAAAAAGGACAGAACACTGCAGCAGACACACAAACACTACAGCTTTTAGTATATACCAATTTGCATTCTAAATAGGCACTTGACTTCTCCTCTGTGACAGTTTCACAATTGATTAGATATTTTGCAGTAAGCCACCAGAATGTAGGGGCATAAATCAAAGTGTCATTTTAGAGACTGAGAAATCCTTTAAATAACTAAAAAATACTGTTGTTTGAAATAATCCATTACTTCCAAAGTTGTAAAGTCTTGATCAAGCTCTAGTTCTGTGAACACTACAACTTGGCCGACCATTTACACAACTAATCTTTCATTCTTAGATTTTCCTGAAAATTACTAATTTCTGACTATATATGGAACAAAATAATAGAAGCAATAGGTTAAATATAACTAAAAGTGGAAAAAAATATTATTTAACCATTCCACATGTGTTCGCAATTGTATTTCAGATAACAATAAAAAAAATTCCCATGTACCATAATGAAGGTCTGTAAAAACAGGAAAGAATTTGTTTAATATTAGACTGTGGGTGAAATGAAGGTGACCACAAAATAGTAACCTGACTACAGTCTTCTTTTCTGTTGGTTACTTTTGACAGTTTTCCTAGAAGCTAGTCAGTATTTCAGACCTCACCCACAACAAACTTTGCTACCAAAACAATCCATTAGGGGAAGAGCTGGCTGGAGCGAGGAGATAGTAGTCCTTCCTCCCTAAGCCTTGGCCATGTAGGGACACAAGACATGCAGCATCTATTAAAGAGGTTTAAGGAAAATTGTGTCTCTTTCTCATGCATTGAGGAGATTAAGAGGTATGACATCTTGTAACAGTGACTAACTGCTGGCCTTGACTTTACGACTCTACAGTCTCTATTTAGAAAGTATGTTCTTCGGCATTCAAGCTCATTACACAGTAAATAAGGTCTTTGAATAAATAATTTAGTCTTGTTTACATTCACTCTTGTACCTTCTCTTATTGTAAAGCTTGCAACATGTCTTCACAGAATCACACACTGGTTGAGGTTGGAATAGACCTGCCCAATCCCACTACTCATGAAGGACCACCTAAAGCAGGTTGCCCAGGACTTTGTCCAGATGTCTTTTTCATACCTCCAAGGAGAGAGACTCCACAGTCTCCCTGGACAACCTGGGCCAGTGTTTGGTCTCCAACACACTACAAAGCGTTTGCTTATGTTCAGAGGTAATCTCCCCTGTTTCTGTTTGTGACCACTGCCTCTTGTCCTCTCATTGGACATCACTGAAAAGAGCCTAGCTCTGTCTTCTTTATATCCTCCCTTCAGAAATTTGTCCACATTGATGAGTTCCCCACACGAGCCTTCTCTTTTCTAGGCTGAACAGTTTATCTCTCTCAGTCTGTCCTTACAGGACAGATGTTCCAATCTCTTCAGTATCTTGACAGCCCCTCAGCTCCCTTACTCTCTTGCACTGGAGAGCCCCCAGGTATACGCAGTACTCCAGAACTCGTCAAAGAGAGGCCTTAAAAAAATTAAAACTTGAATTCTGTCTAAAGTTTAACTGCTTAGTAAGCGCGCATTTTAGGAAGCTTGTAAATTGTAATCTGTAGGCTATTAGTTGTATGGCAATGAATTGCAAGAAATTTCCGATGTAATTGATTATTTGGTCTGTTTTAAGAGGTATTGCATGATTTAAGCAGACAATATAAGACATTCTTATCACTTAGAGGGTTTAGGACCTTGAATAGACTATCCAAGGCTGTCATCAGTACCTGAGTTTGTGGTTGGCAATGACATAGATTCACTGTTGGCAGAAAAAGAAAATATATGTTGTCATTTTTCCAAAACTACTGTGCATTTTCAGTTGCAGAGGGTTTTTGTTGTTGATTTTTCCTCAGATTTCTCAACGTAAATAAAACAATTGAAGGCCAAAGTCTTTTTTGATGATGACAACCCATGCAAATTGAATTTCTTACAAAGTTATTGCCTAGAAAGAACTGGCATAATCTGACTCCCCTACCCAGTTCAGACTGAATGGCATTACTCAACAACACCAGTTATTCACTAAGTAAACTGTATTCTCACAGTGATTTAAGGGTTGCAGATGGAGTGGAAAAGCAGCTCAAGAAAAAAAAAAAAAATTAAAAAAATGTATCTTTCCTTTCCATTGCACGCAAGCACCAAAAAAAACCCAGTAGATGAACTTGGACAGCTTTAATTTACATTATGTGACCTTCACTTATCTGGCATATTTGGGATGTGACTGAGATAGCATCCTAGTAATTTATGAGTTTGTTTAGCATGAAAAATGAATTGTCTGGGTTGTGATCCTTCTAAGCCCTAAAAATAAACAAGCCCACTTTTCAAGCTATGCTAAATATTATCTCTGAATGGAAAGCTGTGTTTATCTGAGAGCCAGAATGCAAGACAGAAATGGACTAAAATAGTGCGGTGCTTGTTTTCCTTACATTGCACACTACAATGTCTTGTTCATTTGTATTTATTTTGCACTTATTAGTAGGTATTGCATAGAAAAACAGCAGGGCCCTTGATTTTGCTTGAGAGGCATCAGTCACCCATAGGCTGTGGTAGCTCTGTCAGAGAGAACTAAGTCACATAGATCCCCTACAGCGTACAGTTTTTTCAGACAAGGGTGGATTGCGCTCAGGCCCAGGTTTAGCTTCACATACAGAGCAGCATCGACCATGCAGCTCCTCCTCCTGGTAGTACCATCTGAGTGGTCCTTCATACTTCCAACCACTGTGCGTCTTTATCATTTTATTACAACTCATCTTTAGGGAGGACTTTGGGAACAGACTAAACTTCCACAATATCTGTGCATGGAGGAACAGAATTTGAGAGATGTATGGAAATAAAATTTGTGGAAACAAAATTCCATTTGTAGAAAAGTTCCAGATATTGGAGAGCACCATGAAAAATCAAGCCTGACTTAGCTGCTCCATTATACATGAGTCATAAGTACAAAACTGGACCCCTTCAAATATCACAGAATTCAGGAGATTAACTTCCCAAATCAGACGTTTTTTCGTGCCACATTGACGCAAGGTGGGCCAATTTTATGTCTCTGAATCACCAATCTTCCACTAGCATTCCAAAGCATGAGCAGAGCAATACTCATAACTAACAATTGTGTCACAGCCTATAAAAAGCTCTCTACCCAGGAAGCTGATAACTGAGCAGAAATGAACCAAACACACGCTTCAAAGGGGACATTGTTCTTATGTGGAACAAATATGCACAAAAGCTAGAAAACTTCGGAAAAAAAACCCCAAAAACAAAGTTGTAAAAGCCTAGTGATAGTTGACAGAAGTGTGGCACACTCAGATCTGACTTGTGATTCATCTACACATAAATGCCACATTTATCTTCTAAAGAGACCCAAGCTGTAGCTTTATCTCTACATTACTGATAGTCATAGATCTAACAGCTTTATCTATTAATACAGGCTTCCAAAAAAGCACCCCCACCACAGTCTTTGACACTAATTTAAGGCACGGCTGCTATTTTCAGATTTTGTTCCCTAGTCACGCAGAACATGACTCAGATTCACAAACTTGACTGAGAGGAGAGCAGCACTACTCTCTTACAATTACAATTAAAACTCCTCTGCACTTAAAGGAATGGAATGAAATAAAATACTATTTATAGGTCTGTCTGTCTATCCCACATGGGGCTAGAAAATGAAAGAAATTTAGACAAGTGACTATTTCAGTTCTGTATTTCACCTCTTTTCATATTATTAACTATTTTCCACATGGTGACCGCTCAGAGAGACATCGCTACCTCTGAATCTCAGTGCCCGACACTTTATGTGGTATGTCTTGCATCCAAAATTCCAGCTTTGATCAAGAGATCAGGAAGAGAGAATAGCATCTTGTTCTTCAACTGTCATTAGTGCTTCAGCAGAAACTGAATAGAGATCTTAAATTTTGGAAATATGCGTATGAAACTCATGTGTAACTTGACTTCTTATGGCTACATTAACAGTAATTGTGTCACTCATAACATCATTTTTGCCTGTTAGGAAACCACTGCAGAGCAGGTAAATCTTTCAAAAGATACTAAAGAACCACAACTTTAACTGTGCCATTTATTACAGGATTACATCTGTTATTATTTATATCCCACAGGAAACCACTGAATTTAACAGAGTTAAACAAAAGTGAAAGGAAAAATGAAATTGTCAGGCAAGCCTGAAGCCCATTAATGAGGCACTTGTTTCCGCTATGGAAAATATTCGGATTAAGTCACAAGTTCCCTGTCCACACTCTAACAGAAGGTCCAATTAGCAAACAACCACCATAGAAACAAGGTGGGCCAGCACTGTGAGAACCCTCTGTATTCCTGTCCTAATCCAAAGTGATCATCTTCTCCTAAAACATTTCTAACAACTATTTAATTAATACACCCTTTAAAACTATCCATTCCACAATCCATTTATTCCAATACTTATCTATTCCTACAGTTAGAAAAGTCTAGATAAGAATTTTCACTTTTACATTTGATCTCCATGACTCATTTATGGTCCAATATTGTCCCTATCAGTACTTACTATTCATCACTAATAAAGAAGCCTAAAGATAATCAGACCATAGTTACGTTCCTTATTCAAGTACTTTAAATCAAAAATTATTAATCCAAGTGACAATGCCTACGACATTTTGCTGATATATAAACAGATGAGGATCTGTAATGTACAAATTCAAGTGACTCATTTAAAAGGCCAATCACCCTAGACTCTGTGGGTCAAAGGAAAGAGAGCCTTTTTCAGAGAGGGATTTGGAGAAGTCCTAGCTTTGCTGCTTTGAATTACTCTCTGGTAAAATCCTTCTCTGTTGATTATAAAGAATCAGGTAAGTAAGCCATACAGCTAACTTTCTGCATTCCTTTGTTTTCCTTGGAACTGAAGTTAAGCTGACTGATGTAAAATTTCCCAATTCTGTTACTCTTCAAAAAGAAGGCCCTGTGTTTAGTCACTTTTATGTATTGGAACTTTAACTGGCTTTTCCCGTACAAAATATCTGCAATTGCTTCAGACAGTCATCCAAGGAACACCAAGTTGTCCTACATCAAGTTGAGCTCAGCTGAACACATATAAAACGACTGAGCACCCTAATCTGTGCCTTTACCTCTTTGTCTTGGAGACAGTCACATTTATCATCTGACACTTTTAATGTTTATGGACACAAGAGCCACTCAGCACTGGGCATTTCAACACCGTCTGGTAGTAACTTCCAGTGTCCAATGTGCGTCTTTAAATGAGAACTAAAACATAATTTCAAATTGAGCAGCAGCTGCTCAGATCTCACAATTCCATTCACAGGAGATCTTCATACTCCCAAGTTACTCAAAGAGAAACATAGGTTGTTCCAGCAAACTGTATCACATGCCAAAGCTATATAGTAATAGGCACAGCAGCATTTTTTTTCCTATGCTTTTAGCAAACCTAAATAGTAATACTTTGGGCTACCTGAAAGTCAGTAAAGAAAACACCCAATCAGTTCATCGTGACCTCAATATTGAAGTGAACTCACTGTTCCACTGTTTGGGGTCCCTCACTCCAAACTGAGATACGTGTGACTGCTGGAATGCTTATAACTCAGAGTAGAAGAATTTCTGAATACATAATTTGTTCTACATAGTAACAGAGTTTTACAAAAAAATTCTGTATGCAATCAAGACCTCTCTTGATCATTTTACTTTTAAGTAAAGCCTAGCAGATAACAGTTACTCAACTTAAAAATTAATCTCAGTGAAATCTGGAAAGCATAGTGTATAGGTTTTCAAAGCAGATTAATTCTTCTGTTCACTTAAATACTTTAATGAACAGTGGTGTTTGGATAAAATCAGATGTGGATTCATTGTCAGAAGTACGGCAAGTCACAGCTCTGAGAACTATGGTTACTGGTTGTCTGCAAATTTAGGATGATGATATTTTTGCATGCAAGGTATTTTCCTATAACTCGGTTCATTATCTACAAATAGTAACAACATTTCTTCATTTCTCATAATTTGTACGTCTACCTTGCCTTCTAGAAATGTCAGTTATTTTTCACATGTGCAGTCTCCTAATGTGCACATATTTAACCCACCCACATATGCTATCTAGCCTTAGTCTAAACACAATGACTGTCTCTTTTACCATATTTCAATTGACTCTTTGGAAATCTCTGAGGTTAGCTCCAGTGTCTTTGGTTCTATGCTTGCTATTTCATCCAGGCTGGCTTCTGCCACCAAATGGGATTAATTTGTTTTTTAAGCCACTATGAACTGAAAAAGTTAAGGTCATATGCAGAGAAGCATTCCCAAAATTTCTGGACAATGGTGTATACATGAATATTCTCCACACAGTCTCTGACCTTCAAAGGTGTGAGTCACAGCATATCAACAGAGAGCCTAGCTCCATTGTACAAGCTGTAGCAACTTTTAGTCTTTCCACAGCATCAGGCAAAATGAAAGCTATCTCACACATCATGCCTAGTATGGCAGACATGATTTAGTTATTCCTACTACACTGAAAGATAAGGATTTACAAGTAGGATTTACTTCAATCTTCAAAAATACTACATTGCTCAAATCTGCAATTTATGCTCCCTTCATTTTGAATGAGAAGTACAACAGTACAGCTCTACGATCACAAACTTGATACAGAACCATACATATACAAGATAGATGAAAAACTTAAGAGCATTTCTCTTTGAAAACTAAGTTAAGGCATAAAATACAATCATGAATATAATAAAGATGGTTATCTTTTTTAACACTGCTATCATTAACTGACAGTACAGACACTTGAGAGTTGCCTGTAATTTTGGTTTCCAAGAGATACGTTTGGGTTTTTTTTATATATTCTGCATGGCTGATTCAACAAATAGAAATATCTGCAAGGTATTTGTACAATTAAAGATATTACAGGCTATTAATGAACTGATGGAAGGACTACCATGACTGGGAGATGAGACAGTCTGTTTCACAGCCTGAAGTCCAAATCACAGATTTCTTTATTTTTCATCCACTCTCTCACTATTGCATTTGCTTTAGTTCAGCTCTGGTGATGTCTGCTGTGACAAGAACGCTAGCCCTGACAGTCCCCTGGGAGTCTGGCTGCTTATAGGGCCAAGTCATCATACCTAGAGACAAATTGATGAAAATTACGGTCACCTGTTCTACCTGACCAGTGCTGCTTTCCACAGCACAAATGGTCTTGCGATCCCTGCAGCAGTGAGGAATTTGAGGAAAGCAAAAATGTACATCTCAGAAAATGTAATTCTACAATATACTTAGAAGCCATTCCTGCAAAACAGCCCAATAGAAATCTACAATCAGGAGGATTTTGATGGATATTTTGCAGTTTGATATTTTTATCAAAAGGCAAAAATGTTTTTTAACAAGTTCAGTTTCACAGTTTCTTGTCATAGATATGCAGAAAAATATCTATACTCTATGCATACCAAGTAAGAGCAGAGGTGTGTATGTAAGGGAAGGGATGGAGCATATTAGGAATGAAGGCTTCACTTTCACAGCCCTACCTCCAGAGTCAGTCTTAAGTTGGACATAAATTTGCTTTCATCCAATTTTAAGCTGCATCAAGGAGCTGCATGTCAGCACAAACCACTGCTAGGGCTTGAATTCATAAATATCAAAAGTTACTGAATCTGCAGACTCCAGGGGAAGTAGATTACGTTCTATTTATACTCATGGCCAGATTCTAACCTCCACTTTAATAGCCTTAAATTACAATATGTTTGCCGGCACAAGTAATTTCTCTGGTTACACCACTTTGTGTGAGGTTAAACTGTATTGGAGAGAGGAAGAATGAATGGATTGTTGTAAATTTATACTACAGTTTCAAGATATTGAAGCAGAATGCGAAAACTTCCAAATTAAAACTATTCCAAATAGAGTTAACTTATTTATGATACTTGCGACTTGGGAAGGCGTCAGAAAATGGCTGCAAGACAAGATTTCTCTGCATAAAATCTAATATTGTCTCAGATCAACATTTATAATTTCATTTTTGCCTTATATTTTAACCCATATTTAGGTAGTCATCTGAGAGAATTTCAAAGCTTCCTTTAGTTATAAGCAACTCCATACAAAGTACTGTCTATTTGAACACATACAAAGCATATAAAGTTTCAAGGGTATGGCAAAAAAGTAAGTCATTTTAGAGCAAGCTAATTAGCTCAAATTTGAATCACTTTCCTAAAAGTCTTTAGTTGAAAAAAAAAAAAAAAAAAGAGTTCGCAAACTCACAATGTACGTAAATCAGAACCAGCCACCTGTGTATCTAACAAGTAGCTGATAGAACTATTCTTAACTTATTGTTATTTCAGATTCTGTATTTTTAGGAATTTTTAAAAATCAATCTACATGGGGCATCAAAGAAACTGGAAGAGAACACATATTTTCCATTGACCAACAGCAATATTTAAATAACTGAATTACTCCTTTTCTTCAGCAAATAATCACTTCAATGAAATGCAGTGTAGGATCTTGGTGGATTAGTGGATTGTTTGAATCCAGATTTTGGTGCTACATACGGTTTGCTCAGAAAGGACTAAAGGCAGAGCTGCTGCAGGAACCAAAAATATCACCCAGTTCCCAAGAGAAATATACTAGTTTTCCCATTGTCTGATGAAGATATCTTGAGACAGGACACTCTATTTTCCCTAATTGTTGATTCCTGAATATTTAGAAATATAAACCTTAGAAAACAGAAATAAACTGAGGGCTTGCACAGCACACAGCTGAATTATGAGTGCTTCAGTATGTACTGTACTTGTTCATCTTTGTTGCTGTAGTCTCAGGAGAGGAAAGTTTCACAAAGAAACTCTTGCAACCATTGGCTTTTCATTGCTATAATATAGGAATTATTTCCTTTAATGAAAGCAGTGATAATAGTCCCTAAAGAAAAAGTTAGTTGTAATCTGTATTGTCAAAAGCTGATGGAAATGAGTCCCCACTTCTTCCTGATAAACATTGCATGACAGGTGCCAGCTGTGCAGTAACATTCCCAATACATCCCACTAGCCATACTGCTGGTTCACATGTCAAAAATGCCCTAGATGCTCAAAAAGAAACGACCAAACCCTTACACTTAAGAGAATGCCTACTTTGTACCACTTTGTCCTGCAGTGACACCCTGCTGTGGGTGTAATGCAGGACTTTCGTTCTTCATAAATTCTCAAGTATGTGCCTGATACATTTTAGAGATGCTGTTTCTAATGTGCCCCATCAAGCCCGGCAACAGTCTCTTCAATAAAGCAATAAAGCAGCTACTTTGATGTAAATTTAACTGTATCTACCTTGGAGAAGGATCAGAGCAATACATAAGACTGTTATCAGGCTGTTAGCTAAATTTTCAGTCCTTTAAAGAAAAGGTGTCATATAACAATTCTAAGAAATTTCACAAAGCACAAATAGATGTTTCAAGCAATTCCTAAAACATTTGCTACTAAGTAGAAAAAACCTAATTCTCTACCATAAAAAGATTTAGGTAATTGTTCTAAGCTATGCTGCCAGTTTCAGAAGTTTGACTTCATTGTTATTTTGAAAACTGAGAAGCTGATTTCTTAGTTGCGAGCTATGAGAACAAACACCAACATCCCACTGTACAACAGAAAACCACAGTTCCACTACAACTTCTTCGAGCTTAGCAAAATGAGTAAACTGAAATGTAATACACATTATTCTTACTGAACATTCAAGTTCTGATTGAAATTAGTAGATAAGCTTTACAACTAAAATCTAATGTTTTACAGTATGTGTATTAACTTCTAACTTTAGGTTGCTTTCTCATAGATACTTACGTAAATGGCTACTAAGCCAAATCTTAGACATTACAACTACGGTTCTCTTGACAGAAATCTTGGCAACATTCTCAAGTTTAACACTTGTCCCACTCTGTGTTCTGCATCGTGCTGTGGTGCTCAGAAGTGGCTGGAACATGGTTACCATGTTCTCACTACTCATAGCTTACCCCAAAGCAAGTCTTTCTGGATAAATAAGGGCTCCCAGGATGCATCCTTGAGTGATTAAATCTTTGATATCATATAAAAGAGCAGAAAAATTTCACTTCACGTAAACAGTTTAATGGTACCTTTTTCTTCCCCTCTCCACAAGGAGGAATTTTAGTGAGGCGTTCAACATTTAAAATAAAGATTTATTAGATATGTAGCTTATTACAGCAGCAGATCAGTCCATTTAGCTATTAGAATAAATGATACTCAAATGCAATGCCTCAAAAAAAAATAAATCTTGCAATTCATGATGAAAATCATAAATGATGAAGGGCTGAAATTATGACCTGCACAGGGCTTTTTTCAGCTGTTCTCCTTTTAACTGTTTTCTTTATTACCCCTGTATTAGATCATGCACTTAATCAGCTATCAAAACAAATGCTCTTTTTATAGGCTTTGAACTCTGTTTACTTTACCATCATTTAGCTAATCGTAGTAGCTTTGTCTATGCCATTTTAAGAGAAGTGCCTTTGGAGTAATAACAGACCTAAGTCCAAGGAGTAATACACAGAGAATGGATGAAACCCCTTGTTGGTGGTGGGTTTTTTAAGTATAATTTCCTGTAGTTTGTGTACCAACAGACCTCATTAATTTGGATGCACTCATTTTTCTTCTATTTACTATATAAATTACTTCTTATTTATATTCTATTATGTAAAACCAAAAATAAAATCCATTCCAGTTAATAGTATCCATCCTAAAATGATGAATGCTACACTAGGTAATTTTAACTGCATTAGTCATTAGAAATAGTTAGAGGAAAATGATATGGCAATTCCCTGCTACTTTAAACTGAAAATGCTGTTTTCTAAAATGAGCAATCTAAATATAATCACATTTTATGACAGGCAAAACATGTTCAAATTCATTTTGAAAACATTACATTGCTTTAAAACAATAAAAAAACCTCATAGTATTTTATTTAGCAGCATTCCCAAACTGATCTTAAATAGTCATAATTTACATCATAAATATGCATGAAGTGTTGGTCAAAGCTCCTGTAAGAGTCTGGTGTGATCTGGTGAAGCAGGACGTACTAAATTGAGTTATTTCTCCACAAGAGAGTGTAAAAAAGATGACTGCAGTGAAATAAGGCAGCTCAGCTGCTCACGAGGTTAAGCCAAGCTATTACTCTCACTGAAAACTCTGGCCCAGCACAGTCCATGTGCTTTAAAGAATCAGAAAAATAAAGCTCCTAGTTCTAACCAAAGGTGTTATGCACTGGTATCAAATCCACATCCCCATTTCTGAAAAACAAGTTCAGCTTTCTTCTAGATGTTTAGTGTTAGACAGAGGAGCCTTTGAGAACACTACAGAATGTTTGAATTGAATACTAAAAGAGGGGTTTGTTTTGTTTTTCCCTGATTTAATCTCAAACGGTACTAAAATGGTGTCAGCAAAGCTGACTGTATCAGTACAAAAACCTTAGTAAATATCTGAAAATGAGAAGCAAACAAAGCTGCAACTCCCTATCAACTCAAGTCTCAGATACTACATCTTCTCAATGTAAGGCTGTTACTACATTTATCACTTGTAAGATACCTAGTATTGTAGGAACTTAATCATCCATGAAACTTCCTGTAAATTACTTTTAATAACAACCTATTTTTTTCCCTAATGAATCTCCCCAAAACTTACTCAAAATACATCAAGGACTTGAATATTCAAATACCAGAGAAATGCTTCCAAAGATTTGGATCCCATAAAATTTTAATTCCTTAATTTAAAAGGAAATTCCTGGATTATGTTTTGAGGAAAACAAGGGTTTTCAATGTTATCAGCAATTTGTACATCTTGCATGAAATTAAGATTATTTTTGCATATTCTTTACTATATTGCAACAAAAGACTCAAGGCAAAATTTTCAGTAAATACATAATTAGATTATTAATTTTAAATGCTAATATTTGTTTCCCCTTTGTGTGATGATTAATAGACATATATCACCTTAAATCACTTTGTATAACTAGAGTTCAGAGAAACAATGATAAGTTAAATGTACCAAGGCTCAGGCACAACACTTTTCCTCCCTCTTCATTCTATGAATGTAGAGTTCAGAGAAGTAAATAATTTTAAAAAGTAAAGCTGTCCAAAAAATGGCAACATCCCTACACAATACTTTCCACATTGTCTGTCTTTATACCCATGATAAGATGAGAGATAAAGAGACAGAAAAGCAGAATGCCTTTATTTATTAGTTGATAAAAAGGATAATTCAGAAGTGCAAAGCAATTCATTATTCCCTTAGTAGTACACTGAACCCAGCACAATTATCAAACACTCACTCTCTAAATAGGAACAATTCTTCAATTCAAAATTGATTTCAGTGTCTTTGAAGGTGTGAAAAAGCCACACACACACACACAAAAATTAACCACGGTAAACTCAGTTCCAAGGAGAGGATTATATGAAAAAGAAGCAGCTTTACAAGAGCAAACAAAAAGCAGCAGCTAAAAGGGTAAATGCCTTAGCCATGATAGGAAGACTACTGAAAGATACCATTACTTCAAGTGCATAGTAAGTGTATAAAAATTTTCAAGTCTATATTAAAGGAAGTGGAAAAAGAAATGTTGCTTTTAAACTGCCGAATAAAAGAGCCTATTAAAAGTAAAAAGCCTCTTGCACAAAGCTGTAGTTATCACTTAATTAAAAAAAAAAGAGGGGAAATAATGTTAATGAGCTATATTTAAAACAATAAAACAGGATTATGAGACTTTGTATGCTGTATATGTACAAAAAATGAACACATACAGTCCCCCAAAAGCCACTTTGATACATATGAAAAGGAACCCACTAAAAAAACCCTTCAGAGTCCACAGATCCCTGAGCTGTAAATAGGATGCTGATGAAAGAAAAGGAAAGGGCACATTACTGGAGTCTCTGTCAAGTAGAACACTTTCTTGGACAGGGTGCCTACAGGCACCTTCCGTTGATTCTACCCATTTCCACGTCTTCCTGCCAGCTCACTGTTAGCACCAAAATGCAGTAGGTACTTAGGTACTAAGTACCTCAGGTACTAAGCCTGAAATCTTCCATGTAGCAGGGTAGGACATCCAGCAGAAACCCTCCTTTGTTAAGCATTTTCAACCCCTACTAACAGTTTCAACATAGCTCCTAAGGAACTAATACTTTAGAAAACCAACTCATAAGCTAGAGGCCACATTCTCCGTTTGTTGGGCTTCAGCAATGTTGAGCTGACATACTTTAACCGACTGACACAACCCAGCGCATCTGTCCCTCCAACAGCTGGCTTGCATATTTAAATAGGAAAACGTGTAAATAAACATATTAGTAGTAGGTTTCAGGTTCCCAGCCCCTATCAGCTTCATTGCCTCTTCTTGAACATTTCCAGTCCTCCTCAATCATTTATTTACGTTTTAGTGTATTAAAAATGCAAGATTTTCATGAGAAAATCAGAATATTTGTAAATACTTTTTTGAGTCTTGGTTTATTTCAGCTAAATTGTGGATCTGCCTACACAAACTGACACATTTAGAACATATAAATGTAGCAGATGCTTACAAATATGCCCTACTTTTACAGTCGTCTCTTCCGTACGCATTTTTATTAGCTAGTAACAAGCAGAGCTTCCATGCAGCTTTTGAGGTAAAAAAGACTGAGGTTTTTTTTGAAAAGCAAACATAGCCATCTAATAAGCAAGTACATTTTCAAACAGAGTTGGTGTGTATAGCATGATGGGCTCCACTGAGAAATATTTGAAGAAAGATTTTTATATCCAGTTCTCATGGATCTGTGATTACGTGGTGATGAAATCTAATTTATTACATTATTCACCAGAGAGAAGTTCTGGTACTTTTGGCAGGTTTCTCAGCATGCAAACAAACAAATGACTGCCTGCATTGCCCAGCGTGGAATTTGTTGTTCTTTGTTTTTGCCATAAATGTCTACACTTTATAGCTGCTCTGGGCCAGTGATTCAAACACAATAAGAAATAAAGTGGAAGTCAGTGGGAACAAGGGAAGGAAGAGTCATAACTAGAAAACCAAAATATTTGTGATTAACGAGGACTTCTGGTAGCACAGAGCTTATAGTGGTAATTATATAGCATCGAATATAGTTCCAAAAATAAAAGCAATATACTATCACTCTGTGGACATACACTCCAAAGATTTACTTTTAATACTATGAAGACTAAGGCAGAGCACATGGAAGATAGGAAGATCTCAATATACATTGCAGAGATTAGCATCTTGTCTTGAATTCAATCGAAAGAAGAGACATAGCAAATCTAAGTTGCTTTACCAAAGTATAAGTTATTGACTAAGTCCAGAAACATGATGCAAACTCTCAGCAAAGTACAGCAAGTCAGCTTATCCTAAAACTATATGCCGCAACCTTTGTTTGGTTACCAGACCACCATAATGACTTCAGCTTTTTATTTTAAAAAAGATCTAATTACAACGGTAGTTTATCTCCACAAGTAATACAACGATACACACACTGGAGAGAAGATGCCGCTAACAGGCACTGTCCAGTAAACCTGGTTTATTTACCAAATTGCACAGGTGCACACATTTTATAGAATAACATAAGAATGTCCACAAGAGAGATCCAGAGCAAGTGTGAGGCAGAAGAGTTTGAAGCACCCGCCTGGATGCGTTCCTGTGTGGCTGCCCTAGGTGATCCTGCTCTGGCAAGGGGGTTGGACTAGATGATCTCTAGAGGTCCCTTCCAACCCCTAACACTCTATGATTCTACGTACGGAGGGATCAAAGGATCAGAAATGGTCCTGTGGTAATGAACCTGATCGCAGAAGGCACATGGTATAAAGTCAGATACAAGAACATGGGAGAAAAGTCTACAGGAAACTCCATATACTTAGCTCTGTTGCTTTTGGAACAGTATGTTACATGTTGCCTAATGTTCTTTCATTTTCCTCATGAACAGGTAGTTTTCATGGCGTACTCGCATAAGCAAGTCTGAGGGTGTATCTACCACCAGGGCTTGAGAGGTCAGACCTGCTTAGCAATATGCAGGTACCGTATCTGGAGGAGACCCATTAACTTCCTGAGGGCTAGCTGGAGGTACCTCTCACTAGCAACATCAGAGAAAGGAAATAAAGAATATGAGTTTCCTGAAGGAAACACTTAGTTCAGTCCAGCTGGGATATACTCCAATTATTTAGCTCAGGACAGCTTTATAAGACAAGAATGGGAACTGTGCATTTTTTCTAAACCACACACAAACAGTACAGCGTCAGCTTATGAAAAACATTTGATTCCATTAGCCTTTGCCGGCTAAGATGAAGATGCCATCTCTTCTATTAATTTTGACAAGTTCAGCTTAATTGTTTTCAGTATTCTGTCACTCGCATTGCTCATTTTAAATAGGTACATCAATTGGAAGTGGCATTAGCACATTAGTTAAAGGTTAGTTGTTCAAGCAGCATGGTGTATTGGAAAGAAGTATATCCTAATTCCATTAAAGAAGGACGACACCTTTTCTTCTAAACAATGTATGAGTACACTAGGACTCGCTCCTCTAGCATTTCAAATGGCAGGATTTAGATGCCTGAAAGTGTCATTTGAAAATCCTCCTGTAAATCTTATTTCTCCCTTACTTTGTCATTAGATTTCTATGTATTTTGTGTGCACCATTTCCCTGTTTGTGCCTTCGGTTTCTGCTTCACCGACTCTTGTGACTTCTCTGCTTGTTGTAAAAGGTTGACAATGAACAGGATACAATTTAATAAACAAAAATGACAAGTTGTCCAGAACATCTGCAGCAGAAATTTGGAATAAATACATCACATGATACAAATACATGATTTGGAGTCATTAAAAGACACATTTCAGCACAAAATATGATAATGTTTTTAGATGTGTTAAATTAGCATTTAATTTTAATTTAACAAGGCTGTTATTGTATAGAATTTAACAGCATTCAGCTGTGAGAGAAGTACATCTGGGAGCCTGATGAAGATACATTTATTATAATTCAAACCCAGTTAATTTATTGTCATGTCAACATCCTCTAATTTTTTTTTTCGACAGTCAAGTCTGGCTGCCCGTAGTATTTCCAGTATCAGTTCACTAAAAACACATTTGTACATTGAGTAATTTAAGGCTTGCTCAGTGGGTATTTGTATGTATGCACCATTCAAAATACCACAGAGTATTAGTGTTCAGAGCTGGGCATACCTCAGAGAAAATAATGCAGCGGCCTCAGAGGAGTCTAATCACAAAACTTATTCCATCTGGCTGGTCAGTAGAAAACATTTTAAAAAATTTAAGCACTTTTTCTTTTAAAAAAACATTGAAAACACAGATTTTTCAAGATCAAGGTTTTTTTGAGAGATTTCGCATTTGATGGTATTGCCTTTGTTTTAAAAAACTATTTCCCAAATGCTCAAGATTACTTTCTGTTTTGAAATTTATTTTTCAATGCTGTGGTTTTACTGTAAAGATTACATCCTGATTTACTTATTTTTTTTAATACCTGTCTTCTTTTATATTCACAAGACATTTAGAAACTCCTGTGCAATATACGCAAGAGGCAAACTTGTCACAAAGTAGAAACGTGTTTACAAAATGTTTGATGATAGAGTTAATATCAAGAAGCAACTACTCTTAATTATTTTTAAAAGTGTAACAGCTTTTTTGTTGTTGTTATGACACATTATAACATTAATGGAGAATATTTTGATCTAAAAACCGGACACCAGAATGAGACAGAAAACACTGAAGAATTTTCAAATAGTAGAATCTGCCATTAAATTCCTCTTCCCTTGAAATGCAAAATTTAAGTTTCCACTTGCTATGGCTTTTACTGCTTTACTTCCCTGTTTATCAAGTTCGCAAGTAATTAAAGGTGGAGACTCTTTCTGTTCAGTGGTCATATGTTCTCTAAAGCTTGTCCTTATGCTGCCTACACTACAAGCATCGGACAGGAAGCGTGGGAGGAGATGGGATCATCTATTGGCTTTTGTTAGATTGAGACTCAAGGATCACAAAGAGAAAAAGCTAAGCTCATATAAATGCAACTGCATTAAACGATGATAAAAGACATCCCTTCTAATTAAGCTGCATTGAGTACCTTTTTAGCAATCAGATGGTATTGAATTAACTGAGAATAGCTGACCTATAAAATCTAATTCAGACCTAGCTAAACTATATTTTCCTGCAGGCTCTCTTTCATTTTGTCATATGTCACAAACAATCTATTGATAAAAACAGAACTTGCCTCAAATAGCACAGCCATCAGGATTTGCAGAGCATGACACGAAATATTTTACCCGTTTGAGACACAGAGATTATTATCCAAACTTCCGCGGTCAAATTTTACTGCACTCGTACTACATAAGCAAACACAATCACGGAGGTGCTCTTACAACACTGCATCTTACAGGAGGCTGAAATCTACCGGGCCGTACTCTTTCCCAAACTTGGACCGATGCAGCACAGCTGATCTCACCCACATTCTCCCAGATGCCGCCATTCCTCCCCCATAAGCCAGCTATGCTGGAGATAATGGGGAAACTCAAAGATGTTAAATTTTGTCCAGCCATCGGGTTCTCTATGCCACAGAGAATTCACAGCCAGATTATGGCGACTCTATGTCATCTAAGTGATGCAAATGATTGTATTAGAAAATCTGAATGAAATATAATGAGACAATTAAGGACTTAGTTAAATCTGATTAGGGGCATGGGAAAATTCTCACGCATAGGGAGATGAAGACTTATTTACCTGAAGACAGACCTGAATGGGGAGAAACTTGGATAACGAATGAAAATGTCAACAGATCTGGAGCAGCAGGATCAGGAACACTTTCCATTACTCACACGGAAGCATGAGGATCACAGAGGTGGAACTCAAAAGTGTTACACACAAAACAAAATTATAGGAAGACATAACTACACAGGAGTGAGTATACATAGTCCTATGGTAGCTTTGCCTATTTCTTTGTTTACTACTTTTTTCTTTAAGGAGGCTGTGTATAGCTTTTTTCTTCAATTTTTGTACCTTTCCCTAACCCCTAGAGTTATATAAGTTAATATCATTTATTGTGCATCTCCCACATCTTTCTCTTTTGCTGTCTAGGAAATCATTCTTTTTCTAAGTGCTGTATGGAAGCTGCTTCTTTGGGACCTTCACGCCTGAAAAGAAACTTTGACAATATTTACCCAACTCTATCTAGATATTATGATAGAGAGACATCAAAATCCCGCAGGAGAGACTCATTTATAATGACACTTCATTCAGTGACAGAAATGCTTGTACTGGATGCTAATCCAATCCCTAGCTTTGCCTTCTCTTCAGCTGCGTATTACTAGCAGCTAGTAGCAGATTGGTCCAGAACTACTAGACAAGCATCTTCTGTGGATGATAGTACTTCTTTAAGAGCTTGTCACAGTAACACAGGTGGATTTCTGGTGATAGCTGAATGTTCATCTTCCCCATGGAAAGAATATACAAATAGAAATATGATAACCCCAAATAACTTCAAAAGAAACAAACACAAGCAATTGAATCCACAGAAATAAACTATTCACAATCTAGAATGGTTAAGTGGTTAGCTACTAAAATGACAGAAAGCAGTAAAGTATGATACTTGCTTTTCAGAGCATTATCCTTACCAATTAAAACATCTCTATGAAAAAATTCAACACCAAGAAATGCCTACCAATTGTCAGCCACTCAGTACAGCCATTCTTAAATGTTTATACTTCAACTGGTTCCATAAAACTCTTCACTGGTTTATAACTCCATAGTTCTGCTACATTCCACTAATTAAATATAATGGCACTAATGTAAACATGTAATTTTTTTCATTTGTTACAGTAAATGTTTGTGTTTCTGCAAATCCAGTCTAGTGATTGAGGATTTTCTGCTTTCTACTGCACTTAGACTTGGAATTTACCCAGCTTCCTCATGAAGTCTCATTTGTAAATGCTGCCAGCTGGAATTGCCATCTCATGGCCATTCTACCATTAGTTCCGTACTATTATTTGAGGAGAATTTAATGGCAAGTCTGTTATTGACTTCAGTGGTATTGGAATAAAGCTACTCACACGGTAAGTGAAAAGAGAATTAGTTCGCATTTGGTGTCATGAAAAGCCCTATCTTGACATGACAAATTGGCATAGCTTTATATATAAATGCCTTCTTTACTTGGATAATAACCTTTCAGAAGATATTAGAATTTTATTGCACTTTTAAAAACAACTTTTACCGAGATTCATTCCAGCTAAGACTTACTGTTCGATATTGCTTAGTACTACCATAAAATAGGACCAACATTTTTCATTTTATTCTTTCTTTTGGAATTCTGTGAGGGTTGGTTTTTTTTCTTTAAAATCAGCTTCTGTCATGCAAATAAGGGTGAAGAAGACAGCAAAAATGTCTGTGCCTAACACTCTTGGTCTCAGATGGATCTTCACTGCTTGTGCATTTGGACGTCAAATTTATTGCAGTATTATTCAAGATAGTGGGTGCTGAATGCTCTTCAGTTACGTAAGACATGGAAGTTTTGGCCTCAAACCTTATAAGCTCACGCCTCTTATCTAAATTGCCAATAAAACAAAACATAAAATAACCAAAACACAATGTTTTATCTCAAAAAAAATAGAACTGCAGAAGAGGAATACACACGACCTCCTGTTAGACACCTAACGAAACATTCCACTCAGGAAAAGCCAAGATTTCCTTTCACGCCTTCATATTGTTTCAGAAATCTGCTGTTTGCTTGTTATGTGGTCTGGAGGTACTAACTGTAGACTAGTACTTTATTGTGCTAAGTGCAGTGCAAATGACCAAGTATTGAAAAAATAAGAGAAAACAGATAGCTATAAAGAAACTCTATTCTAAAGTAATGGTGTGACAGTACTGATCAGACTGGAATAAAATGGTGTCATCACATCAACAGCTTAGCTGATGTCAGATGATTCAGGGATGGCATTTAACAGAATTAATTTAAAAATTTGACTTATCTGTGACGGGCCTTTTGGACAGTGATTTCCTAAGGGGTCATGTCAGCCTTCCTTACTGAAGTTAAGAACATAGAAGTTAGGAATATGTGCTCTCTGAAAAGGCATTGTTAAAAGCACGTTGAATATGCAGTCAAATGCCCAAACGCAAATGGCTTCTTACCGTGCAGTTTTCTGAAAGTTCCAGTAATCATATTAGCGATCACACTGTCTGCAACTAGAGCTATGCAAATGGCAGAACGCAGTTCTCACTGTCTTTCTTCAAAAGTAGGTAACAATCTTGATCTACGCAAAAAACATCCTCTTTTTAAATTGCAAATGCATATCTGGTTGTCTGTTTTTGTTTTCTGAAGAGTGACAATTAATTTAGACTTTGTAACTGCTTTTTCAACCTCTTGTATACAACCAATACGTAAAGAAAAAAAAAGCTATTAAAGATGTCCTTGATTCATTAAAGTAAGTCATAGAAATTTCAGTGATTAACAGGCCTTGAGCGAAAACTCTTTAAATGGTTTATTGAAACCCCAATTTTTTTATGGCAATATGACACTCAGATTCTCTTCACCAGTGACACATTCTACAATATTCACCAGATGTTCAAAGATCTAACTATAGAAAGGAATCAATGTGTTTCAAGCACATAAGAAAAGACAGTTTCTCCTAATGAAATTTTACATCCTTTGTTACCTTGAAATATAAAGACAGAAAAAAGATTCCCTGTTGTTTCCTCATGAGGTACATCAGACATCAAGGTAAAAAGAACTGCCTCCTTTTTACGGTGTGTAAAATCACTAGATTAGGCAGAGACTTTGCAGTTGTAGAGGGACAGAAGAAAGAAGTCAGCGTTTGAAATATCTACTTAGATTTCCACAGATACCATTACAGATTAAATCAGATTTCATGGAATTGACATTTGCATAACAGTCACTGGAATCACTTATAAAATAATATTCCCCCAACTGCATTTTCTTTCTGTGTATATCTAACTACCCAGTGTGAAAACTGGAAATTGGGTGTTTGATTCCACTACAACTTCTGAACGTCAGGTTGCACAGGGCTTGCCAAGGTCCTCAATCTGACACACTCAGTCGACAGGGAGAGTTAAGCACCACAAAGCACGCGCAACAGCCTAATTGAGAAATTGCTTTTTCGCATCTATAAAAACCATACAGGATGTGCTGTGATGACTGTGATTTGCCACCTTTGCCGCTCCTGATATTTGTGCTACACTGGGAGCCTACGATTACAGAGCCTGACGTTCCTTCTCTTACAACAGCAAACACTGAGTGTGTTATCACACCATCAATCCTCCAGCTCACACTACTGCAGCAGATGGTGCACAGAAACCCAGAGCGTATTTGTGTGGTGAAACAGTAAATAAAATTATATGACACTAAAATACTGACATCAGTGGAAATGCAAATGAAAGCTATTCATTTTAATGGTGCAAAAAATTGTTACCAGAATTCCTTACACATTTGTAGAGAAAAAACCCACAGCTTTTAGTATTGTCTATGTAGTGATTTCTAAAGGGAAAGAAAAGGAGCTAGAATGACTAGATGCATAGGAAGAATACATAGAAACACACATGTATGTGGGTAGCACATTTTTCACCCTGATTCTCAGTTCCATATTCCCCAGAGGTACGACGATACACAGAAGGAGACAATCCTTCTATTTGCATCACTAGATGTGATCTGCAGCCTCTCAAAACTCTGCCCCCGGAGCACACATTCTCACTGTTTTCTCTTAAGAAAGTTTTCTTCTTCTGAGCACTAATTTAGCCAAAATGGGGCAGTTAAATCTATTTTAAATCTCCTCTGCTGGGTTCTAGTTACTTTGATGTTTACTGCATTGTTTTGAGCTTATTCTCAGGACTGAAGCATTTCCTAAGGTTTGCAAGTTGGAGTAGTGATTTCATTTGGTCTGAGGCCAACATATAAGATGAAACCGTTCTTCTTACAGATCTGGTTGAGTGTCTATAATGCAATAATTTCTGACCACTACATCAATCCAGTTCTAACACCTTCAGGGCAGTTCCAGGTCCATACAAACAGCATTTCTACTGCTGAAATACAAGTGCCCTGACACCAGCTACTACATCTATTATCTATATCAGTTTATTACAGTACTTGCTGTGAAGATGCCACTTGGCCCACAGAAGGAACAAAACATGGGCCGTTTTCTAAACTAAGTCAGTCAGACAAAATGACAAGATTAGTGAGTTTCCTCAGCTGACCCAACACATCACAGTCAGAGTCAGGAACAGGACCAGCATCTCCTGAATACCTCATGAACTCTCTTGGTGTTTGCAGGATGAGTATCTCTCATAATTCCTGAGAGAGAACAGCTGTGTAATGTCCCTCTAAAGTCCTGCAAATGATCTAAGAAAAGAAAGAGCAATACACAGGCTGCTAACTAATACCACAACAAACTAGTAATACCAGTTCAGCTCTGATCAAAATTATCCTGGCAAAAGGCAAAACTGGAGTATGACCCTCTTCCTCCAATCAGTAAAAAATAAAAATAAAAAAATAAAAATAAAAAGTAGGGTTCCTGAAACTAGGAGATATTGTTGAATTTAAATGCATTTTCATGTTCATCTTCTGTCAACAGCAATTTGGAGACACCTTGGATATTCCTCACTGAGGCACTAAATAGAAAAGAAATACACCAGCAACATAAAAAAAATAGGAAATAAAATCCTAAAGTTTCAACTCTGACAGAAAAAAATATAATTTAAAAATACTTAAGATGTTTTCCAAGGAATAACAAATCAGTTACTTGACATCCTAATAATCAGTTCTTTTCTCATTCACTTGTGTAGGTTTAACAGCAAAATCAAGCTGTACGTCCTTCACTGTTATCCTCTAAAAAGAGGCTTTAAAAACTCTTTATTCCTCACCGGTACGCTATGTGCATAGGCACAAGGAGATTAGTAAAATCGTATCTCTTTGTCTTTTAATATATCCAGCAGTGCAAATAAAATGGAGAAGCCAGAGGAAAATACAAGGATTGTGAAAAATTGAGGAGAGAATCTCAGACTAGACAGAAAGATCCTCAAGGACTTATAAAAACCAAACCTCTTCAATGAGCCGATCTGTGGAGTCAACTGCATCAAGTGAATTATCCCATCCCTCAGTCCCAAACCCAGCAACAGGTTGTGCAACAACACTAAAAGATTTCCTCATCTGCTTCTTCATTTACTGTCCACTGATATCTTTCCTGACAATTTAAAAGAAAGTAAGGAAATTGTAATGGAAGGTTGCAAAGAGCTTTTTGCTCAGCAGTAATAGCAGAGGCAGAGCCAGATGCTACCTCAGGGATCAACCTGTCAGCCTTAC
The DNA here is from genome assembly GCA_013396935.1 of Baryphthengus martii. Lineage (NCBI taxonomy): Eukaryota > Metazoa > Chordata > Aves > Coraciiformes > Momotidae > Baryphthengus > Baryphthengus martii. Next base: position 180,297 of record VWZK01004367.1, read on the forward strand.
CTTTACCTCCCCTTCTGCGGGTTATGTGTTAGCAACCTCTACAGCAGCCATAAAGTTTATTTCCAAGTAGTTTCAACTTTCCTATGGGGGTTGAATATATTTTGTGTTTTCCTTTGAGACGCTCAGCCATGCTCTGTCTCTCCGCTGATTTGTATCACAAGTGTGGAGGGGAAGTTCTAAGTGACCAAACAAGCAATCATGCACCAGAGAAACAGAATGTTTAGTCCAAACATCAATTTCAGTTGTTTTCTTATGTCATAACTTCTTTGTGAGCAGCAAAATTTCACACTTTCCACAGTCCTTTATTCGAATCACTCTGGAAAAAAGAGCAGCTTTCACCTCCAAATCTCTTGGAATTCAAATAATTAGATGGATCATAACAGCTGAACTTCAGGCAGACAGTAACTAAGAATCAGCACATCTCTTTCATCACTGTGTCAAAAGCCACACACCTTTAAGTCTTGACCAAGTGCTAACATAGCACTTAAAAGAAAAGCCTGAATTCATACTAGCTGGGTTAACAAAAAATAAAATTAAAAAATAAATCTGTTCAAATCAGGATAATAACCCTAAAAAAACCCAGGTGCTCTAAGAACAGATTAGTTCATACATAGCCACACCGATGAGAGATGCAATCTGCAGAAGTGCTGAGCACAACAGGCCTTTTTGACTTGGCTATACCTGTATAGTTCAGACCTGCTTCAGTAGAAAGTGAAATAACACGAGTAACTTAAATGAAGAACTTTTCTCTATACATTTATTTATTTGTTGAACTTTCTTCTTGCTCTATCAATCACTCAGATGAGCCTCCTTACTTATTTGGAACATCTCAAAATATAACAAGCTAAAGCCTACATGAGCGGGGTGCTTTTCATGTCACTTTTATCTTTAGCTCAACTTCATTGTCTAAATATTTTCTACCACAGTCCCAGACTTGCCATTTTCTCTACACTACCTCTGGCCAACAGGGAATGTCATTAGTTAGAGCAGTCAGTTTTCCACTTCCCTACAGAAATCAAATGTGTCATCTCTACAGTGCTCTCAGTCTCTGCAAGCTCAGTAACATTCATCATGTCCCTTTCAAACAGAGCAGGTTCTGCTCATAACACTGAATCAATGCTAGGGAGTTAGTTTATTGTTAATTACAATTTCTCAGGTTTTTGAGCTGAACAAAATTAATGTGGATGTTAAGCAAAGAAGCCATGAGCTTACACAGAATGGAAGCCTGATGTTAAGTTGTGTGATTCTAGTAATTGCAGAGACTAGGCATTTCAAGCTGCCTGTAACAGGAGATGCCGAGGATTTTGCATTTATCAGGTTACTTTTTAGGCTGAGATTTTTGAAACCCTTGCTGTAAATATCTTCTGGGATTTGGGGAGATTTATATTTTTCTTTTTAGACAAAAGAACTCAGCCTGTTAACACTTAGGAAATTCATCCCATAAATTATTTGATATTTACAAAACCTATCATGTTTCTTTTTTTTTAATAAACACCCCTCCAGATACGTCCATCAACTTAGCTGAGAACAATAGCCATCCATTCGGCTGGAACTACTTATGTTACAGTTTTTCATATTCTATATTCACCTTTTTTTCTTGTAAGGTCTATTCAAATGATCCGCTGGGTTCTTTTGTCATTGCATTTTTAAAGGGCTTACCTTGTTACTCATTAGAACCTTTCCAGCGCAGCTTGGCCCAAGGGTTCTAACCTACATAGCACTCCTGCAGTCGCTCGGGCACAGAAATCCTGCACTCACCTCATGAAAGACAGATCAAACAGTTTGGGCCAAAGCTCTAGCTGGTGTAAAACAGCAGGACACCATTATTTTAAAAATCTCTAAAGTAGAACTCTCTTCCCAAAATGTGCATTACTTGAAGCCAGGGACACAAACCACAATGTTTTTGGAGCTTCTCTATTCTCTAAACAAGGTGTTAAAAGCACAGCAGGTGTGCTATGCTAAGTCACCATCCCTTTCCCCAAGGCGACCTATTGATTTTGAGGTTACACTTCAAATCATGACCTTACACGTAATCTAAGCTATCTAGCTGACGTACATGACGTTCCATTAGTTTCTGCCCCATAATTAAATTCACCTCAGAAGCAAAGTTGCAGAATTCCGCGCAGTACACGAACGAGCAGGCTTTGAAGTTTAATCTTACCTAAACCAAGATATGTTTTTGTCAGTGAAGATTGTAACAGTTATGATACTTTTCACTTGTCATAACAAATTTACTGCTTATTTGCTATAGCCTTTCCTAAGAACTGGCATATTCTTGTCATTCTAATGTCACAATTTAGTTTTCAAGGGTAGCAGCTTAATATTTTACGTTTTGTTAATATGAAGATGGAACAAGTAACTGAAATATACATTTTTACAAACTTCTCATTGGTATCAATTCTGCACTGAAGTTTAGGAGGAAGCACAGGTTAGTAGGTAGATCAGAAACCAGTTCCTGAAATCTGGCCTGCTAAATGGCCCTAGGACACACTCAGACTCTTACTATACAAGCTTCTTTAGCCTTTCAGGTTTTTAGATTTAAAATGACATGGTAAAGTCAATGGTCATGTACCTCTGTATAAAGTTTTCAGACCTGAGATTAAGTTTTTAGTCTTCACATTGTCACCAGAGATTAGAATCATTCACCTCACCAAATCTCAGGGCGTTTAGTGGGCTGTTTTGGATGAGAAGACAGCTTTAAGAAGGAGAAAGTATAATGTGAGTACTCCGTTGAAAAGTATATTAAACACATGAAAATTAGTTGGATCAGCTGCACTACTGTAGAGAACTAAACCATCTCTCACAAGTGTTACTTGAAAATACTGAACTAATTATTTATCATGCATGTCAATGACAAGCAGATGAAGGAAATGTGGCAAAGGGCACCACAAGGTCTGACAACCAGAAGTCTGGATGCAAAACCAGAAGCCAAGTTTGGAGTCAAGACCCAATATCCCTAGGAGGTCAGAACCGAAAAAACTCAAGCAATAAGTAAGTGAGAGACATTTCTGTGTAAATGTCAGTCGCATTAACAAATTTTTTAGAGTTTTAGAGCTGTTAAATTCTTCACATACACAGTCAACGAGTTTTTTTTTCAAAATTCTCTAAACACTTAATCATCAGTGAATAGTTGCAGCTTTTCTACAAACATCCTAATTGTTCAGTCAGAGCATCACCCCATATTAAATGATCTATATTTAAAGCTCAAGGCTTTAATAAAATGGCATATGAAACATCCTTACTTCTCTTATGAGCTTACCAAGTGATTTTTTAATTCTATTGGAAATGTAAGGTATCCTATTAATTGGGAATAAAACAAGGCTGTGCTGAACTCAGGGGTTATGGGTACATATTTCAGTAGACTGATTGCATTGACTCAGGTACTGAAGCATTGTTTAAACACCTACCATTCAGCAAAGGATAAAAAGCATATAAAAGGCAAACTGCTTTTGCAGAGGCAGCGCCATGGAGCAGAGTGGATTCTGAGCGAGTATTTAATGTGCACTTTACCGTCATGCTCAATTTTCCATCACTGCACTTTGCCTTTCACACAGATGGATATTTTGAGGAATTTGCTAAGGACTTTGCAAGGCCAGAACAGAGCATGAGCATGAATCTAATTTGGTTTGTGTGGATGGTACCAAAAGTTCGAGAAAAAACTTTCTTCTTTTTTCTTTCCATTTAGAATAAATAATTTCTATTGTCTACTTATCGAGTACGTATCTCTGAGCTACTGTCTAACTCTAGATTTGCTACAGTAAGCCTTTTCTGGATTGGAAATTATTCCAATAAAAGCATATAGAAATTTCTACCAGCTTCAGACTTGATTCTACACACAATAGACAGTTTGGTGCCAGGAATACTTATGCCACTATTTATATAAAACCAGAATAAAAATAAAAAAAAGGGCAGTTCCAGTACAAGAGATCTGTTGGGTTTTTTTACCCCCTAATCAAGTAAAGCTTGGTTTGAGCTCATTTTAAGCTTTAAGTTCACCTAAAATTCAAAACAAGCAGGGGCAGCAGATCCTCAAGGGCTAAACTAAGAACTCTGCATTAAGAAAGTTGCACTGCCTCCTCACAACACAGTTAAAATACTAACTTATTCTCCAGAAATCCACCACACAGGAACTTACACAAAATTCAAACCTGGCTAAGAAGTACTAACTATATGAAATTTCTGACAATGACTTCAATTAAGCTTTAATTTTCAAATTTCATTGATGGAGAAATGCCAAGGGAGTGGCAAATTCCAATTTCTGTTTCTGCTTCTCTGTCCCAGGAGATACGCTCCTTTTCTGCTTAGCAGATTGCCCGGTTACGTATCTACTTATTTTTTGATGGTTGCACTATAACAGCAGAGAAAGGCAGGGGAAAGCAAGGTAGGAAACAGAGAATTATTGCAGAACGCAAATACACTGCATAGAGGTTCTAAAGCAAGGTCAGGATTTTTTTTCCTTTCTTCCTTATATCGAGAATATTTATTTTCTAGATATCAACAAACGTTATCATGAGAGTTCTCTTAGTAGTACTCCCTTGGTTTATCGCATCCTCTCAGGTTAAGAAGTTGGAACATACACTGTCATTATGTCTCAGACAGGAAAAGATTTGTTCTGTTCCGCTGAACAATGATGAGATCAATGATGAGATGGAATCTGATGGAGATACTGCTGAACACAATCAAATCAATCACTTGTGCAATTCTAGCACAGTTCAGTACCTGAACAGCTCAGGTACTACACTAGTGTTTTTATCAGTTCATATAAAAAAGGCTAACATGTAAAAACAAAAAGAGAAAATCCTCAGAAACTCCACGTAGACACATACAGCAAAACGCTACAACAGTAAGAATTTAAAAAGGCAGGAATTACTAAACACAGGCCAAAGTTTAGAAAATGTAGAGGTTTGACTCATTGTCTTTAAACAGGTCATTACGCCTGGAAATCACAGCTGTCTCCAAAGCATTAGCCATCTTGCTCCCAACCTCCTTCAGTATATTCCCTTCTTGTGCCCATCACAGTAATTAAGCGACCTAAATGCGCTTTAGAGCTGGCAAGTTCCCTCCTCCACCTAAACTTAAAGTACACCTTGTATATTCCTGTGACCTCCATTTCACCTTACTACTGTAGAAGATACTCCCCAATTTTAAAGATAATTTCCATCCAAATTTTCTGACATTGGTTTCTCATATGTCATCAGTCCTTGAGGTCACTGTGTCCTCTTCCTTTACATTTACAGCATGAAAGTTCTTTGGTTTAATTTTTGTTGCATGAAATATAAATGCAGCAGCAAATAAGAAGGAATTTAAGGTCAACAGAGAAGCAGGCAGTGTAACAGTATTTTTTAAGATTGCATGAAAAAAAATGAAATGGAGCAGCTCACATAAACAGCACGTTCAGGTTTTTTCAGTGACCCTTCTTACCTAAGCCTTTAGGAAATAGACAAATGCATACCAAAATCACGTACTCAAGAAAGGTCTAAAAGACAGAACTATGTAGAGACCCTCAATGTTTGCAGATGTACTGGGAAAAGTATTGCCAAATTTTGCTGTGTTTTTGACAGTATAAATACTTCCAAAAATACAGGGGAAAATTCTATCTTGTGCTAAATATTAGTATCTGGTCCTATACAGTGAATCATCCTCCAAAGCAGCATTAGGGTAGATACGTATTAAAAATCGTCATCGCAAAATTTCAGTCCTTTATATACACAACAGAAACAATGCTGAATATACTGCAATGTAACAGAGCAGAGAAGGAAGAACTCTTATTTCTTCACTGGAACGTGTTCTCAGAATATAAAACCCCTATTAATAAGGGCTCTATTTTTTTTCTCTCTCCTTTTGCTCTCTTTTATTTGCTCTTGTTGTTCCTCCTACTTTTTAAAGTCTTCCTAGGCATCAGTAGAAAAAAATATCACCCATAAAGATCTGAAGTAGCCACAGCAATTGCACAGTAACGCCAGCTGTAAGATCTAGGTCTGGATGCCAGGCTGTTCCTCACTTTTCGAGCCATTTAACTCTAGCAAGCAAGCACAACACACGTAAGGCACAGCAATGTGTTACTCTAGCCACTGCCCTGATTCAATTGGCCCAGAAAATTGCTTGAGGTGTTTGGGACTGCAATTAAGGCTAGGAGAGTCTGGAAAACCAGTCTTTGGTGGTGAAGGGATTTTTTTTATTATTATTTTTAAGAAACCAAACCTTCCCTCAGCTAAAACTCATGGGTCTAATTAGAGACTAATTAAAGTTACTTGCTGCTGCTTATTTGAATTACAGCTCAGTAGACAAATTTTAAGTGGCAAGTATAAAATTTAGCCCTTTCTATCTCTCCCTTTTGTCTCTGTTTCCCCTAACTAGAACTTCCCTAATCAGCAAATTGACTCAATTCACTTTAGAATTATTTCCCATCTTTGCCCTCAGCCTCACAACTTGTAGATTCCCACTGCAATTTGTTTTCAGGAGACAAAATTAATTTTAAGAAAATAACAACCCTTGCCTGCCATTGTTACCATGCTCTGGCTTGTGATCCTGCTGTTCTATATAACGCTTACTATACAGTAGGAATATCCAGCTACATGTACAGAGCTAAAAATACGGAGGTGACTGCACCAAGACAACAGGTAAATTAGTTAGTTTGGTCTACAAACCTGAGATACAATCTCATATGAAAAACACAGGTAACAATAATTCATGCAGCGGCTATCGGCAAGACAGAGGTCCATTTCCATTTAGATACCCAAATGAACAACAGATTTCTCAGAAGCACTTAGCCTGTAACGGGGCTCTGCACAAGCAAGCCATGGTTACACAGCAGAGCAGTTGTCTGCAGGCATCTCATGTTTGCTTTGCAAGATACCCATGCATCATGGAACAGCAGGTCAAAAACATTCCTCAATGAATTTTAATAAAGCACACACTGTTACACTTAACAGTGTATCTAAATTAACAAATCCTCAGCAACGCTTCTTTAATTTTAGTTATCACTTCTGGTTTTAGTATTTTCCTAGACAACAGCAGCAGGCACAATTTCAATACTTAAATGGTTCATTTTCATTAAGTTGTCATGTCATAATATTCTTCTTTTCTGGTTATTTGGGTTTAGTAGGATCAGCAGAATGTTCTTCTGTCGGTTTTGGCAGTTATTTTGGGGAAAGGTTGTTTTGTTTTAATCAGACTATTCTCCGATCCTGTTGTCACAGCAACAGGACACAAGTAATTGACATAATTTTTTCCTCCAAATCTTCAGTGTCATTCAGGTTGCAGATTGAATTTAATAAGCCAATTTAACAGTCTACCTGAATCCTAATTGCAAGTCTTCCTAATAACATGACATTATCCTTTCCAGTACATTCTGAAATATTTCAGTAAATTATTCTCCTATAGACTGAGTAGTGGGTTTTCTTTACTTAAATGTATTTTAGGTGCTTTTTTCCCCCTTCAATTTCAGATAAGTATTCAACCTTGTAAATTCAGATCATTTATTGACATTTTAAAAGATTTTTCAGCCTGGAAACATTTATTCTGTGTTTTACGGTGACAGAACTGAATTTCCAATATTATACAGCGAGGACATATGCCTTTGGGGTTTTTTCAAGGAAGAAAAGTCATTCAATCTACCACTGACTTTATAGATTCAACTTCTAAGCAGTGAATATGTTCCAACTATGAACACAAAACAAAAAACTTAGCACAGTGTACTCCCTTGAAAAAGAACAGGGCAGTTTCAAGCTGGCCAGTCCACTCTATTATACCGATATATTCTGAATTAAAGCACCTCTCTTAAAAAGTTTCCGGCACTAGGTGGTAACAGCTTCACAGCATTCTCAAAGCTAACCACAACACTGAGGTACAGCACTGTCATAATTGATACAGATGAATCATACGATGCCTCTATCATAGCATTCCTCATAACACCACTAGATTGAAAAGCAACATTGATCGCAAAACTCCTTAATTTACATTCTTGTAACTCTTATAAAAATAGTTTTTCCATAATGAAAACCAGAATAAAGTATGCTGAATTCTCTCTCTGTAAAAGAAGTATATGCTGAATAAATTCACTATTTTAACTTGCCTACATCACTGGTGTCACAGTTATAACAACGTTATTCTTTCTGATTCAAATCTAAAAACCCTGTAAACTTGGAAGCTTGCCGTATCAATAGCAAAAAAAAAAAAAAGTAAGGGTCTCAGTCAACTTTAAGAATAACTTGAAAGAAAATAATTTAAAAGTTAAGTGAAAGGTAAGAGACGAGGTTTTCATATGGTGTGCAGCAGGCCAGCGGCAGTGATGATACTTCGGTTTACATCAACTGCAGATCTGATCTCTTCACTTTACAACACTGCAGTGGACACACAGAGTAACATTTCAGACAAACATTTCAAACACCCCAGAGCTGTCAAAGAAAAAGACCATTGTAGGGTACATGCCTGGTAGTCTTTGTTGGAAAAGCACTCTTTTGTACCACCAGAAATACAGCCCAGGAGACTGAGTGCTGGAATGCACCAATCACAAGCACTGCCATAAGTGACAGTGATGGGCAGTCCCTCACCACAGCTGGGATGTAGATGCATTAGAATTTTAAGGGCGACTTTCAGCCACAATCTATCTGCAAAACTGAAACAACTTTTCTCATCAATTCACACAAATCATCATTGCATTGAATTAAATTTATGCATACTTAAATAACGTATGCATTCTATGTTCTGTTCCTTGATGTAGTTAATACCAGAAAAGAAGAGGCAGAGAGACAACAGCAAAAAAAAAAAAATCAAAAAAAAAATCATCTCCACAGTTTCAGTTCTATGGATTTCACTGCATCTCTAACTTTAAGTCACAATACTGATACCTGGTATTAGGCTGTCAGTAATTCTCAACCATTAGTTTGAAGCCCTTTAACAGTATCATAGATGAAGAAATGAAGTTTTTGCATTAACCATTATTTTATCATAATGACAACCAGCAAGCAGCAAGCATAGTCATGAGCTAGACTGTGACAGTAACAAGTACAATGCAGACGAGGAACCCAGTTTCTTCTCCAAGACTCTTAACACATAGGCAAAAGACAAGGATCAGGAAGAGAAGGTAGAACATAGGGAGAGAGGGGGACATTATCAGTCAGGACCACACAGTACAACACGACTCAGCAGCAGCCTCATTTGTCAAGGGACAAAGCGGATTTTAAGGAGCTAGTGAACTGTTTGGACAGATATTTACAATGAGCTTCTCCCATCTTGTGCTCACTCAAAAATCTGCCAAAAAAAGGCTAGGAGCCAGCTTCTGATGCCAAACAGAACATTACTTAACTCACTGTACCTAACAAGAGAGCATCCCAGAGTACCAAAGGCAACCGACAATCTTCCCATGCATAACAAATAACTATAAAACCTAAGCTCCCACAAACCTGACCTTACATACACGAAAACAAGAACCTGTCTTGTCCTCACTTGACTCCTGCATCTCACTAATTATCTTGTGTAGAAAATAGATGTTTTTCTAACAGAAATACTACTTGACTAGATAATTTCTCTTAATTTTGTAAGTACTATGAACACTGAATAATTCTCCTGACTGCAGCTTCACAACACGGGCACGTAAGGTCTGTTTTATCAAAGACCCACTGAGCATAAAAAGGAACCCAAGTCCTATGTCACTACTTTGCAGTTCATTGTATAAATGATTCTACAGTCACTGACTAGATAATGTATTCCTTTCTGCATATGATAAATCTTAATAGTTTATTTAAAAAAAAAATAAAAATGGTTGGTAACTCAAATTTATGCATTATTTACCTTCCAACTTTTCCTGAACAGCTACACGTAAAGCGTGTGCTTGTGTGACTAACAGATTAGGGTATAAAAACTAGTAAAAACTCAAAAAGCTATTAAAAGCTTTGGTTAAATTTGTCCTACAAAAAAAAGCAACTTCCACATTTGATGTGCAGCGTACTACATGGGATTTTGTAACAATAAGGAAAGCAGCAGACAGTGCAGTCTCAAACCATTTTATCCTTCAAAGTCTGAATCAGTTTGTGTCATATTCTTGTGATTTTTTTTTGGTCAAGTTTGTGCAGGTTGTGATTTTTTTCTATCCATTTTTTTCTCTCAAAACTGTAGCTTAATTGTTGTAATAGATTTTTAATCACATAGAGCTACTACACTGGATTGCTGTATTCTTTTTTACCAATACTATCAGTATTTAAAATTATTTGAAAGGTCCTTTTGTGATTTTGTATGAAAATTGTGTTACATAGACTTTTCCAATTACAGCAAGAGTATGAGTTTGCTAACCAGAGCCTGCACTGATAGAGTGCTATGCTGAACAAAAGCAGCCAAAAATTCTGAGACTTCTGCCCTTTCAAGGAAAAATGATTATTCCATGTACCTCTAAGGCATCAGAATTTGACAACAAGTAACATCGGGTCACTCTAAGAATAAGTTTCAAAGTGGTGCTTTCTGCTAAAATTTTTCAAAAGGAAAAATTGCCTTTTAACACACAATACTCCTTTCAAGCCACAAAGCACATTGTACTCCAGTAGTATAGGATGAGTTGATGAGCGATGTGTGAAGTTATTCTGAGGGTATCTACTGTGCAGTCAAAACAAACCACAGAGGGCTTTGTACAAAAATTCAGACTTCTTTTAAACTAACCAGCTCAGATAACATGTGCTCTCAGTCCTGAACTAAAAAAAAGTCTAATTTTACCTGCTTTTGGCCAGGTTTTTGCAGCCTGTGGTGAACTCAGTTCTGCTGTGGTGAGACTCGGAATGCCTCAGCTTGGTGTATCACACCACAGCCAGTGGTTTCACTTCAGGTGCTGTTTCTTGTTTATTCCCTGCTTTTCTGTGTTGAACTGCTTGAGAACAGAGCTCTGCGCAGAATCATTGGAGTTGGAAGGGACCTCTAGAGATCACCTTGTCCAACTTCCCCCCAACAAAGTAGATTTGCCTGAAGCACATTACACAAAATTGCATCTAGCTGGGTTTTGAGTATCTCCAGAGAAGGAGACTCCACAACCTCCCTGGGCAGCCTGTTGTAGTACTCTGTCACCCTAACTGTAAAGTTTTTCCTCATGTTTAGGTGGAACCTTTGGTGTTTCTGCTTGTGCCCATTGCCCCTTTTCTTGTCACTGGGCATCACTGAAAAGAGTCCAACTCCATCCTCTTTGCACCCACCCTTTGGATATTTATAGACATTAATAAGGCCTCCTCTCAGTCTTCTCCAGGCTAAATATTCCCAACTCTCTCAACCTTTCCTGATAAGAGAAATGCTTCAGTCCCCCAATCACCTTTGCTGCCCTCCACTGAACTCTCTCCAGTAGTTCCAAATCTCTCTTGAACTGCAGAGCCAAAACTGGACACAGTATTCCAGATGTGACCTCATCAGGACAGAACAGAGGGGGAGAATGACCTCCCCTGATCTACTGTCCACACTCTTCTTAACATACCCCAGGGTATCCTTGGTCTTCTTAGCCACAAGGACACATTGCTGGCTACTGATTAACTTATTGTCTACCATGAAGGCCTCCAAGATCCTTCTCCTCAGGGCTGCTTTCCAGCAGATCTACCCCTAACCTATATTGATACATGGGCTTGTTCCTCCCTAGATGCAGGACCCTATATCTGCCCTTGTTGAACTTCATTAAGTCCTGCTCTGCCCAATGCTCCAGCCTGTCCAGGTCACTCTGGATGGCAGCACAGCCCTCTGGTGTGTCAGCCACTCCTCCCAGTTTTCTATCATCAGCAACCTTTCTACCTACTAGAACTCTGACCCATGGTATTCCACCAAGCAAACCTTTGAAGAAGTTAAACTTAGCTCTTCTGAAGTCCAGGGTTATGATCCTAGTTATTTCTTTACTCCTTTCACATAGGATACTAAACTCCACCATCTTGTGGTCATTACAGATAAAGGATATCCATAACCTTCATATGCCAAAAAAGCTCTTTATTAATACAAGATCCAGCAGTGCACCTCTCCTCCTAGGTTCTTCTACCACTTGTATCAGAAAGGTATCCTCAATGTTCTGCAGGAATCTCCTGGACTGAGTGTGTCTAGCTGTTACCTTTCAAGCAAATATTAACGGTGGTTAAAGTCCCCCATGAGGACCAGGGCCTGTGATCATGAGGCTGCTTTCAGCTGTCTGTAAAAAGCTTCATCAACCTCCTCATCCTGATCAGGTGGCCAGCAGTGAACACCCACAACTTCTGGTTCTTGTCTTTGGAAGTAGCTAATGAGCACCTGTAGCAAGTCTGGTTGACCTGGCTTGTTCCCCAGGTGGATGCACTGACACAAGCATTTCCATTTTGGACCCCATCCCTCAAATCCTTCAGCTTACAGCTTATTTCATTAAGCTGGCCAACCTGTTTACAAAGATTTTCTTACCTTTTCCAGACAGGTGTATCCCATCCCTCCCTAACAGGTTATACTCATTGAAGAATGCCATAAAAAAAAAAAAAATTATAATGTGCATTACACATATATTTCTGGCTACCCTCGTTTCCTCCAACCACTAAGACTGAGGAAAAGATAACTTTTTTTTTTTTTTACCTGTACTCCTAGGGCTTTATAGTCATCCTTGATTCTGCTCAGCTTCTGCATTGCTGCATCACTCATGTCCACACAAAAGAGTAACAAGAGATAGCAGTCCATGCTTTTTGATCAGTGGTGGCACCGTCTCAGTAATGTCTCTGATCTTAGCTCCCAGGAGGCAGCAAACCTTTTGTGACTCTCAGTTGGGTCGGCAGATGGGTGCCTCAAAGCCCTTTAACAGAGGGCCACCCACTACAAGTACCTGTCGTTTCGTTTTGTGGTATTTACTGTATGCTCTCTTTACAGGTACTTCTGCAGCCCTTGTTCTGGGTGTCTGTGGCTGTTAAAATCTGCTTGCGGTTGCAATTGTTGCTTTTGTGGGTGATCAGTGTCCACGATGCCTCCCCGCGACAGCGTTAGACGGCAGTGGGG